>JBBPNO010000009.1:0-140736 GCA_038090915.1 Boletus eberwhitei
GCCAGGCTGTACAGCACTGCGTGAGGCAATGTTAGTTGAGGCCAGGAAAATTCTCTCGGAACTGCCAACCTCGTAGTAGCTACAGTTCTTGATCGAGCAGGCTCACATGCCCAAGTTGCTGTCACTACCCGCTAATTAAATTCAAACCATCAAACTCCACTGCAGCACAGATTCACATCCACGGCAATGATACATTATCATTGGAATCTATACAATAATATACATTATGGTGAATCATTGCCAGATAGTCCTGCGGTAGAATAGACATGCGAAGTGCTGTAATGGTATGTTTACTTGATGTCCGAAAGTTATCACGCAGGGTGCTCTTCCAAATTGTCAGCAGCCCGTTTCTTGAGCCGCGCTTTCAAAGGCTTCATCTCTACCGATACTTGTGACCAGTTCTGCTGCCGCATCATTTTCGATAGCAACGGATCGTCACCGGTATAACAGAATGCAAGCATGATGCATACGGTGATGAGTGCAGCCGTTATGCAACACAGTGCGGTCCAACCATGTTTTGCACGGCCATATATCTGCAGGAAAGGTCTAGTCAGATTTTGTCGGCAAGCGTATGAACGAGTACGAACCTGTCCACCAAGTATAGGGCCCACTGTTCGTGGTCAGGACTATATCATTATGTATAGGTATAAAGCACTCACCAGCAGTTCCAATACCGAAGGCCAAATTGAAAGCCCCATATACGTGGGCATCTGGAGTATGGCATAATCAGTCAATGAATACATGAGCATCGAGGAGACTTGCATCCAACACCCTGTATACCCCTAGCAACGGTCGCCAATTCTGCAGTCACTGGAGGAACCACGCCCGAGACAAAGAAACCTGAAAGCCATGTGCGTGAGGAAGAGCACAAACGCTAGAACATGATGCTCACTTTGTATAGCAAGCGACAAAACAAACAAAGCGATTGACTTCCTAAGAGTCAGGACGATCCACCAAGGGAGAGCAAGGAGCAGGCATATGGACGTGATATAATCTGAACCTATTCGATCGGCGAGCAATCCAGATAAAGGTGATGCTAACTTGAAGTCAGTTCTGCTCCAACCATAGGCACCAGGAAAATGCTCACAAATCAAAGCGGGTACAAGAGCTGCCATGTATACCAGACCAACCTTATCGGAATTGTATCCCCATGTCGACTGCAGGTGAAGAGGAAGAGAAGGCTCCTGCATAGTGTTGAGGGTACTAGAAAGGAGATGATCTGTCAACACGACCATTGGCTTATGACAGCAGCATACCCGTAGATCAAAGACATTGTTAAGGCGACCACAGCGCGGGAGGATTGCCCTAATAGGCGTATTACTGGCAGTAATGGAAGTGGTTTACGAACGAGCGAAATCTCTGACACGGTCAGATTGTTGGAAGAGGCAACGCAAGGATCTAGTGTGGACGGGTTCTGTTTGGGATCACCTAAAGCTGGGATTTGTTTCGGTGAGGGTTGCAGTGTAGTGAGCGTAGAAGGTCCAATAGCATCCGATGAGCATTCAGGCAAAGGCGGTGCTTGCGGGTTTGCGACGAAGTTGACGTCTCGACATGTAGCTGGATCGTAGCCCCATCGGATGGCGACATCTCTCTCGATGATGAGGAGGCGAAGGGCGAGGTCAACGGCTGTGCAGATTTCGCCAAAGATGAAAGGGGCACGAAAGCCAAATCGGGCATACAAAGTCCCTCCTGCAGGGGTGCCGACCATGAGGCTTGACGGTGTCAGCTGGAATAAGGATGAGAAATGCGGTGGCTCACCCGACGGAGAGACCCGTCATGGCGATGCCAAGTTGCCCTGAATGAGGAACGCTAGTGAGTACAAGCAGGGACAAGAGTGGAAAAGAGGCGACTGACTGCCGACATTGTGCTCTGGGGTGGTATCGCAACTGAGAAAAAAAAATCAGAAGAGAAGGGGAGAGGGGAGAAAGGAGTTACAGAAGGGCGAGGCCGACAATCCAAATCATGGATGAACTAATTCCCTGGAGGGCACGTGCGACGGCCATGAGGGCGTAGTTAGGTGCTTCCATCAGAAGAACTTGAGCGCCTAGGAGAGCGAGGAGGCCAATGACAAGGGGGGTGCGCCTGGAGGAACTCTTTTCCGCGAACATTGCGATAGGTATTGTGGCTGACAATGGTTGAGGACTGGGAGGGGAGAAGAGAAGAGAAGAGAGGATGTGTGGCGTACAGAGGACTAGCCCGAGGGACTATGGGGAGCTGTGTGAGCGAGTCTAGGAGAGGGGGAAGGACGTACATATGCACAGAGAAGCCAGCCGGTGAGGGCGGAGACTTGGGAGAATTGGAGACGTTCGAGTTGGAATGGCATGACGGGGATGATTATCGAGTAGACGAGGAGATCTGTAGTGATACCTGGGGAGGGGTAAGACGAATCGAAGGGGTCAGGGAAAGATTACTGACCAAAACCGACGACTAGGAGGTAGAGATGTCAATGAGCAGGATGGAGTGTAGGGAGACGAGAAACGGACCTGTTGTGGTGAACCAGACAGAGGAGCGCCATTTGAGCCCCCAGGGCTTCGTTGATGGGCGAGTGAACATGGAGATTGTTGGTCCCATGGGAGGGGAGGAGGGAACGGTAGTCGGCTATCGAGCTGCACGTTTTTATGGACCATTACGTGATCAGGTAAGGTATTCTAAGATGCCTAGCCAGCAACGACTCGCACGAGGTACAGCTACAAGTTAACATGCCAGAGCTTCCAGGTGCGCGTACTTCACTCACCGCCTCTCATCCGCCCACACCGCCCCGCAGAGGTCGAGCGAGCCGCCGCCCTCATCAGGTCCGTCGCAAAGGGCAAGATAATCCACCATGTAGAATCCTACCAGGACGAACTCGTATATTCACGGGTGACCCACCATGAGTTTGTCCGTTTGTCCCCCTCGCCTCGGGTACACTTGACACCTATTTTTGGCCAACGCACAGGCAGCAGAAATCGCTGGTCGTACGATCCGTGATGCCGCCAGATACGGTAAGGCTTCTCCCTGCCATCGTCGCACTCTCCTGCATGAGGCAATCCCATAGGAAAATATTTCTATATCCAACTCGACGACAGCGGTAGGATGCCTGTCCTTCACTTCGGTATGACAGGCATGCTCAAGGTCTGTTTGCCTTTCGTGAGACTCGACGTCGCAATTTCAACCTTGATTCCGTTAGGTGAGGGGTCAGCTAACCCCACAGTACAAAGCCAACCTCGCCGATTCTTCCGACGGTTGGCCTCCCCGATTTGTAAAAGTGGGTCACTTCTACCCATCCCCATTCGCCGCTAATTCCAGCCCGTCGGTTCATGCAGTTTATTTTGTTCATTCAAGAAAATGATTCGAGTTTCACCGAACTCGCCTTTTGTGATGCTCGTCGTCTCGGTCGCATTCGCATGGCTTTCTCCCCGATGCGCGAACCACCCATCTCGGACCTTGGCTTCGATCCTATTTTATCCATGCCGTCCCTCCGGGATTTTCATAACACTGTCTCGAAGAGAACTTGTCCGATTAAGGTACTCCTATTGGATCAGTCGTTCAGCGCTGGCATTGGAAACTATCTCGCAGGTCCTCACCACTCCGTCTATATCTTTCCATCCCACGCTCAACTCACTTCTTTCGTCAGATGAAATTTTATATCAGGCTCAAGTGCATCCCGAGCAACGATGCAGTGTCCTGGACGAGAGTCAAACCCTCGCTCTCCATCGCCAGATCGCCGACGTGTGCCGTATAACTGTCGAGGCGAACGCAGATGATGCCAAGTACCCTGATCATTGGCTTTTCCACCATCGATGGGTACGCTCCTCATTTCTTCACCCGCGCGCTTCTCACGCTGTCAGCTCAGGGCAAGGGCAAGAAAAAAATAAAGCAAACGATGAGACTGGTCGTCCTGCTTCCTCACCGTTTCCACCATCGGCTGATCCTCCATCTCCCACAGCCCTCGGGTGAACCTGCTACCATTAAATGGATCACCGTCGGTGGCCGTACCTCTGCCTACATTGCCGAAGTTCAGAAACCGTCTCTGAAGCAGAAAAACCGTGATAAATCCCCTGAAGTACTATCTCCGATCACATTGAGGGTGAACTCGAGTAACTCTTCCCTAGGATACAGGGACGGCAGATACGAGCAGCTCAGATCCTGGACGCCGATACTCCAAAAGGCGTCGCGTTGCCAGAGATCCCTGATGCCTGAAGACGTCAAGATCAGTGCCTGGGACAGGGTAGTGGCAACTGCACCACATCAGACTGATACCCGTGATGAGCTTGATTTGCTGAGAATATAGCATCATTTAACATCTAAGTAAGCTTGGTAGGCAATGCTCATTTCAGCATGTGCCCTTCCGTCCCCGGCGCTTGTAATAACATCATTCGCTGTTGAAGTACGATATATGGGGAGTATGGTTCGATAATCCGATCGCCTACGAGTATGGGTGCAATGCATGCTGTGTCTTGGACTTGCAGTAACCCATCCAAATATACTTTACGATGAAGAGGCGACCAGTACAACATCATCCGACGCAAAGGTGTGTATGTACGTGACAAAACGAGTCATTGCTCGAGGATCTGCCCACTGTTGGTCTACAGCGAATCAACGTTGCACCCTCTTGTTTACTGACAAACCATGGTTGGAACTCGGTATGGTCCAGGGAAGGAGGCCCGCGCGCGCAGCGTGTTCTTGCGCGATGTAATTCATCCAGACTTGATCTCGTTAGTGGTGTTGGACTTGTAATCTGTGTAAATCATGTGTATCGATTTCCAAGCAAAGGTAGTACCTGGTGCTCCAAGTGGCCCGGCGGACCTACTCATTACACATGTAACGATCTGGGGAGAGTAAAAATTGCTGCCATTCAAGTTCGAACGAATCAAGAGGCAGGAATTCATACACATGGGGAGGGTCTCGTTCGAACAGAGTCACAATGTAATAATGGAAAGCTATTAACTATTCGCGAGCCAACGACCTCTACCAAGTACATTGTTATAGTGAGAATAGAACACGGGAGAGCATATGACCGACAACACGAAACCAATTACGAGGTCACTGAAAAACAGAAATAAATATGATGCCTTCAGGTATGGAGCAGACCAACTCACTGTAGCTAGCAGGGTCGATGTGATCTGGGAGCTCGGGCACTGCAACTTCGAACCGAGATTGGATGACAGCCATCACCTGCTGGTCACTCTCGCTCGACACAAAAGTGACAGCGAGACCCTTGGTACCAAATCGTCCAGCACGACCAACACGATGGAGGTAACTGTCTGCATCAGGGGGACAATCATAATTGACAACGATGTTGACTCGTTCAACATCGATACCGCGACCGAAGATATCAGTGGCGACTAGTATTCGCTTTTCAAAAGCCTTGAAGGCAGTATAGCGTTTAATGCTTTTCATCACATCAGCAGTGTGGTCAAAATTAGTCTCATAAACCTACCGCTCTTCCTGTGCAAGACCGGAGTGGATGGTGATACTGGGGAAATTGCATGATACTAGCAGCTTGTCCAATTCGATTGCTCGTGCAACAGACTTGACAAAGATAACGACCTGACAGGCGTTAATTACAAAACATAATGCTCCATATGGTCCTTACCTGGTTGAACTCCAAAGTGTCGAGCAAGTCGTTCAGCTTCCTGTTCTTGGCATTCTCCTCGAGCTTGACGTAGTGTTGTTGCAAACCGTGCAACGTCAGCTTTGTCTCGTCATCAACAAAAATCTCAAGAGGCTATGTCCCAATGTCAGTGTATGTTCTTGAATTGTCACGACGACTCACATTCGCCATGAATTTTTTGCAGGTAATGCGGATTTCCTTCGACAACGTGGCGCTAAACATCATCACTTGTTTGTGGTGGGGAGTCGCGCGGAAGATTTCTTGGACGTCCCTACGCATGTCTACGCAGTAAAGAAAGGGCGGAGGGTAGCGGTTAGATTGCGATTGAATCTCGGGTCGAGCGAGAAAAGAGGAAACTCAAGAACAGAGAAGAACGTGCAAGCGCCGAGCATAAACCGCGGATAAGCCCACGTATAACATTCGCCTGCGGCGAGAGCAGGAAATCGGAAGTGGACCCATGATGTTCTTCATCGTGCAACACTCTCGACAACTCAGCAACCCAGCGATGAACCCATGACCATGCTTCAACACCAATTCCAAGTGGCGCCCACGGCGCTTGCCCACATTGGCAGTGTGACGTTGAGTATGGCGACAAGAACCTCGTTAACCGGTGGCGGAGACCGGTGGGATGGGCGCAATTTGTTGAATGGCGCAGCATTCCAAGATTGGCAGCCGAAACTGAAGGGGCGGAGACTAACCAAGCTGCTCTAGCATTTTGTCGCATTCATCCAAAGTAAAGTGTTTGACGTTCTTGGCATCCAAAATCTTGTCTCGAGTGAGGGCATTCAGGCGGCCAGGAGTCGCCACAACGATGTGTGGGCACCGATTCTTGTCGCGAAGAATTTCCGCGTCCTTTTGTACGGGAGTACCGCCATAGAGGGTGTGGACCCGTACATCAGGCATGTACTTTGCAAACCGCGTGTACTCGTTCTTGATTTGGAAGGCGAGCTCACGAGTATGGCACAAGACAATCACGGAAACTTCGCCATTCACAGGTTCCAATTGCTGCAATGTCGCAAGTACAAAGACCGCGGTCTTGCCGTGCCCCGACTTTGCCTGACAAAGAACGTCCATTCCCAAGACAGCTTGAGGAATGCATTCTTGTTGAACTGTAAATGGTAAGTCAAAAAAATATATACTATTCAAAGCGCGACAAAAGCACCTTCTGAGGGATGTTCGAATCCAAGATCACTGATTGCTCGCAGAAGTTCGGGTTTCAACAAGAAATCCCTGAGAAAAAAGTCAGGCGGGAAGATACTATAAGAAAAAAAAAAAAAAAAAAGACGAAACAGACCTGAAGCCAGTCGAGTGTATGCCTGAAAAGTTTTTCTTGTCTTTGTCGACTCCGCCATCCGCTGCCGCCGAAGTAGCGACACCGTTCGTGGTTGCAGCGGCGCCATTGGGGACGACATCGTCTTCATCCTCGTAATTGACCAGTTCCTCGTTGTCGTGCGACATTGTTGTTGAATGAAGATATCTGGTGAGTAGAGTTGAAAGTAAAGCGAGAGATGGTCAAGGAGAGAGTTAAAGTCAAATTTGTGGCGCCGTCAACGATGATGTTTGGCTGGCTGCTGACTAATGGAACAACTTCTGTTTACCTAATCGCACGTGCGCACGGACCTCTTTCGATACCCTCGAGGCTGTAGAGAGACGTCGCTGAGATGCAGCCCGTTAGCTGAGCGTTGCTGTAAACCACAGTGCGTGCAAATCTCAGCTTCTTAGCTGTTCAAAAGTGACCTCGTTTACATAGCTACACCAACTTTTCAGCTCCGGTCACCCTTACACTCCCTTAAAACGTTCATTGTGGCTTTTGGAACATCACCGGTTTGAAAACTAAATTTATTCTATCCGTCCGCGGCAATAAGGCGACTGCAGATATCTCCATCCTGTAGCCTTTTGCGCTCCCTGAATATTGGGAAAACCTCCAGACCCGTCACGCGTCAAGGTGCAGCTTCTCAAATCCGATCATTTGTACCGGGGTGGTATAAAGCAGGCCTGGCGGTGTTTGCGGAGATGCGTCAGAAGACGAGACACAAAATGTCCACCTATCCGTTCTGGTGAGTATTTCTCAAGGCCACTCCGGAACCCTTGCTGAAGACCGTTTTACGCAGGCTCGGCGGTAAGCTCACTGTTCATCGTTGGTAGCATCCAACTAACAGCTCAAATATAGGCGTTGCTGCCTCTAGTAGGTCGTGCCCACCAGACGCTCTGCCTTGACTTACGCAATGTGTGCTAGTGGCAGCTTGCATCACGCATCCCCTAGACTTGACTAAAGTGTACGTGGCATTGGTTCTGAGGGAGCATGGCTAACGTCTACACAGTCGTATGCAAACCCTCGGTCCATCTGTGCCGCGTCCGTCCATGCTCGCGACGATCCGGGCTTCGTTGTCCGAAAACAGCTTGCGCAGTATTTACACCGGCCTTTCCGCATCACTGCTTCGACAGATGACATATTCGCTTGTCCGCATTGGAAGCTACGAGGAGATGAAACGACGCATGTCTGAAAATGGCAAGCCTTCTACTGGCAAGCTGCTCCTGGCCGCTAGCGTGGCCGGTGGATTAGGAGGTGTTGTTGGGAACCCTGCGGACATCGTGCTCGTGCGCATGACTAGTGACTCACTGAGGCCTCCAGAAAAGCAATATATGTATCGTAACGCTCTGACAGGCGTTGTAACCCTCGTGAAAACTGAGGGTATTAAGGGCCTCTGTAGAGGGCTCGGAACCAACGCGGTGAGCATGCAGACTGGACGAATGACGCAATGGTTTACACATTTTAATAAAGACACGCGCAGCCTTAATGAATGTGAGCCTCTGCCTTCTCTAAAGGCGGCGTGTAACATATGTCCTTTGATAGCCGTCACAGGTGGCATCGTGAGTTGACTCAGTGGTCCCCTCTAAATCACTTGAACACGTTTCCTGAAGCCGGCTTCAGTTATGACTTCTTCAAGGCGACTCTACTTCATCATCGAATACCCTTGGTGGACTATCAATTTCACGACGGTTTCTCCTTGCACGTTATCGCTAGTCTAGCCGCCGGGACCTGCGGCACAAGTTCGTTGTCCTCTTTTAACTTGTGTTTCTTGTGCTCACTCTATTTCGCAGCTGTTTGCTCACCTGTTGATGTCATAAGAACAAGAATAATGGGTTCGGTGAGATGTCTCGTCTATACATATGTGACTTCACCAATATCTATTCTGCAGTCAGGGAATGCCAGCCCCTTGCAAGTTCTTGTGAGATCGTTCCGTGAAGAAGGCCCCATGTTCATGTTTAAAGGTTGGACACCTGCGTTCATGCGTCTAGGACCCAACACCATCCTCATGTTTGTCTTCTTCGAAGTGAGTTTTTCAAAAACTCTCCGCGATAGTTAGCTTGACCGACGGGCACAGCAACTAAAGCGAGGCTGGTCCCATTTCGCACACTCGTGACGGCGACGGCACCCATCGCATCCTCCCCAGACCTGCCAGCGCTATTTGATCTTCGGGGGTTATACCCAATCTTCCTGCTATCTCGTTAACATTTGTATATTCCCCCACACACTTCTTAGATAATATACATAGATATTCAATGTCCCATCGCAATCGCTCATGCAGTGTAGTTCCTAGACAAAGCATTTCCTGTAGATGTTTCGTTCAGTTATTAGAGCAGATGAATGACAATCAAGCCTCTCATCTGGCTTCCATCTCCAGAGACCTGTGAACCAAGCTTGAAATTAATCAACGATTACAGATAATTATAATACGGTTGTCGGCGAGTACAGTATGTACCTGTTCTGCTGAGTTTGGAGGAACCTTGGCATCTGGGATTTCAGACGTTCGCAAGCCTTGATAAGGGAGCGGCGGATACGTGTCCTGTTTCAAAGTTTCAGCACGTTTGATTGTTTGAAGGGCCCATAGGCTGAGGCTCCATGATGGCAGCTTCAAGGCACGTGTTACCTGCGACCGTGTGTGACATCCACGACGCGAAGCCGCAGTGCCAGTAACAGAATGACAGAAAAAGCGGAACAATCAAGGGACTTGGGATACATTGGTTCATCTGGATGGCTTTTTCTGTTCTCGGAACCACCCATTTACAGTCGTGGTCATTGTCTCGGACATTATCGAGCGCCACCGTGAGCTAACATGGCATGCATTTCAGAAGTAAATGACCAGGCCCGCTAGCAAACATCTTTTCAGCTGAGTAGAGGCATTCAAACGATGTGCTCCACCATCCAAGGCATCCCCTTGTGCTGAGTAGGAGTACTCGACTTCAACACCAGCAAAATCTTTCGGAGAGTCAGCTAAATTGCCCAATTCCAGTGGAAATGAGCGTACTTCTCGTTTGAGACCCACTCCATATCCGCTGTCTTACCTGCACCATACCACTTGATAGCAGACAGCTGTCCCTTTCTTTCAAAGGTTTGGCCGCCTGTCTCTGTCGCGACCTTGAGCAAATGCTTGGGTATGTTCCATATCTCCATTTTTCCAATGCCACTCTTCCTAGCGGCTTCTTGAATGTGAGAAAGAAGGTCCGGAAATTCTGATTCTGCCGTGTTGATTCGGGTGACAATCAGTGTTGGAGGTAATGGGCACACGTCGATCGACCATGTTGCATAAGTCAGTTGGTCACTATCGGTGGTTTTCTTCTCTACGCCCCAGATGTCCATTGACACGATACTATCCGCAGCGAACATGGAACGGAAGACGTGGAAAGACCCAACGCCCTCGTCGGGAAGGTATGTAGCAAACGCCGTCGGTCTTTCAGTGTGATAGTCCGGGTTTGACTCGGGCAAATTTTCCATCGTGCGTCGGATGAACTGTACATCCTTCGCCCAGAGAGCATCAAGGTCACCATAATTGAGCCATGTCCATTTGCTGTCTGTGCTGCTCTGTTGAACATCTGCTTTCTGAGGAATTTCCCAGATAGTCGAGATAGGGCTTCTTGCTTCCCAGCCGCCAGCTTTTTCGATCCCAGGGCCAGCTTGCTTGTAGAACTTTTCTCCGATGTCGCTATAAAGAACGGAAAACATCCCGTTCCCGGCCTCCGCCACTTCGGGGGGTGGAGCACCCCACTCGACTGGGAATTTGGGTAAGTTGTACTCCGATGTCCTTCCTGAGGTGACCCAGTGCAGGAGACACATCATATGAGCGGCATATCTCCTCCCTCGTCTATGCGGTGGGGTGAACACACACGCAACCCCGTAGCATGCAACTTCCTGCACTTCTGTTGAACCCGGGTATCGGATAAGCCCGTGTCGCTTGTAACTATTAAGTGATATCAAGTTTACATCTTTTGATCAAAGCAAGCGTGGTGCACTGACGTCTCACAAGCACACATAAAGTCAAGGGTGCCCGGATTGTCTCTCGGCGCTAATACCCTGAGGTTCGTCTGAGATTAGCCTTGTTGCATCGACACAAAATTTGAGTAACCGTACCAAGTTATCATTCGGGAGTTGACTGCATGCTCCATGGCGTCCATCTGAGTGTTACGTTCAAGATACTGCTCCTCGGTGAGTAGACCGCCCCATTGGGGCCAGGTTCGCTTTCGTGACTCAAGCACTTGAGCTGGGGTGGCGCGAAATAAAGTGAGCGAGGCGAACTCCGACTGAGTCATCTCAGGTGAATTTGCAGTACTGGACGCACGAGGGATAACGATCACATACTGATGCTTCCACATGAACTTTTATTGAGAGGGCGAGCTGCCAGATCCAGACCTCACATTTTGTTCCCAACATAGTACGGCCTCATGTGACTCGAACATGTGGGATGTTGAGCGAAAATTTTACTCCACAATTGAGAAGTAGTACGTACATGCCCCCTTTTAAAGCCCAAACATGGATGGTTTTCTGGGGAATGATCAACCAGATAGACCTGATAATCGATATCATAAGCACCTAGTGGTTGCGATAGAGTCATTATCCTGCTCTACCGATCCGTGGATACTGTGTATTTTAGATCTGGAATCATTGACAGATAACGGGACTTGTCAGAATCGGATGACAAAAATAATAATGCGAGTCCAACAGACACAACGGTGACCTACATGTCAATCAGATGTTTTCATCTCACGACACCACATGCCAAAGTTCGAGTTGACTGACCCTGACTACATCACAGCAATAGAAAAAAAATAGGCTGTACTGTATTGCCTATTCGTAACTTGTAATTCAACATTGCGGTGGACCGTTGATAACGAGATAGGCTGACGAGCAATGGGGCACTCCGGCTCATATGTTATGAGCAATTCCCCCCGTTAACACCAACAAAATCTAAGGGTCATGTCATCCCCGGGCCACGTTTGCAAGAACAATGGTGGACATACTTCTCATTGCAAACCCATTCTATGTCTGCTGTTTCTCCCTCTCCATACCATTTTAAGGCAGGCAGGCGTTTTTGCCTTGCAAAAGTCTTGCCCCCTGTCTTCGCCACTGCTCCCAGGAGATGTGATGGTATATTCCATGCTTCCATTTTCCTAATCCCGTTCTTCCCACCGATATCCTGGATTCTCTTAATAAGTGCTGGAAAATCTGCTTCAGCTGCAATCAATCTGGTGATGACGAGCACTGGAGGAAGTGGCTTTGTGTCAAGTGTCCATGTAGCATAGGTTGGCTGGTCGGGGTGGCTCTCCTTCTTTTCTATGCCCCAAATATCCATGGACACGATATCATCGACGGCAAACATGGAGCGGAAAATGTGAAAAGACCCGACGCCTTCGTCAGGAAGGTATGTTACAAACGCCGTTGGTCTTTCAGTGTGATAGTCCGGGTTGGAGTCCGGCAAATTCATTATCGTGCGTCGAATAAGCTGGACGTCTTTCGCCCAGAAAGCATTCAGGTCACCATACTTGACCGACGTCCACTTGTTGTCTGCGCTGTCCTGCTCGACTTCTTCCTGCACGGGGATCTCCCAGGTGGTCGAGATCGGTCGCCTTGTCTCCCATCCACCCGATTTCTCGATCCCGGGGCCAGTCTCCTTGTAGAAGTCGTCCCCTACGGCGCTGTATAGGATGGAAAACAATCCGTTCCCAGCTTCTGCGATCTCCGCAGGCGGAGCGCCCCATTCCGCTGGGAAATGGGGTAGGTTGTACTCGGATGTTCGTCTCGAGGTGACCCAATGCAACAGGCGCATCATATGAGCCCCATACCCTTTCCCTCGTTTGCGAGGTGGAGTGAATACACATGCTACGGCGTAGCAAGTCACTTCCTGCACTTCTCTTGATCCGTTGTATCGAACAAGTCCCTTTCGTTTGTATCTGGTTGCGCGTGCACGTGTAAGATCAGCCTAGCTGACGTTGTCTGTCTAACAGCCAGTGGTACAAACGTTTCACAAGCACTCGCGAAATCAAGAGTATCTGGATTATCTCTTGGTGCGAGGACCCTGTATTGTATTTACCATGATCAGGACGAACTTTCGTTGTCAGTCAGATTGCATGTTTACCAGGTGATCATCTTAGAATTGGCGGCATGTTCCATCCCATCCATTTGGTTGTCGCGCTCTAGGTATTGTTCCTCGGTGAGTACACCTCCCCACTCGGGCCAAGTCCTCCTGCGGGACTCTGACACTTGTGCCGGAGTCGCGCGGAAAAGAGTTAGTGAAGCGAGCTCGTGCGGTCGGGCCATCAATTGAATCAGCGAACACCGATGACTTGCAGATCACTGTGAGCTTGTCTCAGACGGTCGACTAGGACCTGGGGGTGACGATAAACCGAAATTTCATCTGGTAAGGGCCGTGAAGAAATATTCCCACCACCATTTCGACCGTGGCATCAACGACCAGGATACAGCCCCCTTCAAGGCTGAGTCCCTTGGAAACGTTCTTTGCACAATTGGGATCCCTTACTCCTTCACACGCATCATACCTCTGAGTCAGAGCGTTCCTTTGGATATCCAGAGTCCTTTCATATCAACGAAAAGCGCATATTCGATATTTAAGCTGACTCCACGTGCCACGGTCCAACGGTTCAGAGTCATTGCTAAAGAAATCGTAAGCACTAGAGTACGATCTAAAGTTCATGTCTAACGTTGCAGTTGCCATCTCCAGACGAGAGACAAGGTGTTGCAAGGACAACGAATGACGACCACAATCTTCTTTCGCTTTGCAATAATAAGCAAATTATGAAACTGGCACGCGTCAGCCACTCTTTATTATATTCAGGTCGCGTCGTGGGTCCCTGTAGGTCCATGGGTTGTGGTGATCCGTCTCCATCCAGCTCCTTGTTTTTGTCTGCTATTCGCGTGGTGGCGATGCGGATTGTTTCTAGTTCTTGGTAGGACGGCCACCCCGGTTTCCGTCCCCAGGCGTTCCGAAGAGCGGGGTAGTCCATAAAATGGACAAGTGTTGCTGTCAAGAAGCCATCACCCCACTTCAGGCCTCAGGTCTCGCAGAAAGTCATATCACTCGGTGCCTTTTGATTTGATGGATCGTGACTGTCCCGTGAGTCATTCTTCATATTATTGACATGGTCCCTGCGTCCTCAGAACCGTCCCACTTTGAATTCTCTAGAGAGAATCAGAATCCACGTCGATGGATATTGATGACAACTCCCCCGGTCCTTCCGGTGGACGGATGTCATCTGGTTATCATCCCCGGCAACACCAGATCGTTGGTTCTGTTCAAACGTCGACCGACAGTGTTCCTAGCCATCCATCCCCCAGCTATGAACGTCTATCTGGCTCGGATGGTTCTCCTCAGTTCATGATACCGCCATCACCATCCTCTCCTATGAATTGTCCTCGGGAGATGGGTGACGCACGCCACAGTCACGGGCTGGTAAGGCGACGCAGTGATATCCTTCTCGGCTTGGGGCCATCTGCACGGGAGGTCACACCACGTAAACGAAAACACAGCCATGGTTCACTGCACACGCACGTCCTGGACCATAATCACACGCAGGATGATGATGCGTCCACAGACGGTGCGAATTCCCAGTCACATAGGAGAATACGTCCGCGTCTGTGGACGCATCAGGACAGGGAATTCTCCCCTCTCCTCTTGATGTCTCCCGGCATGGATCGAGACTCTCCTGTGGAGGAGGAGACGATATCAGGGTTCTATTTCCCCCAAAACGTGATTGATCTATCCCACTCCATCCAACGGCGCTTCTACGTTGGGAACCCTTGTGAACACGACCCATATACGCCGCAGAGAAGTCCCTCGCCCAATGTCAACGATCCGGAGGACCGCAAGGAACGTGTACGCTCTGATTCTGCGAATTCGTTCGCGGAAGTCGCACTGGCGTCCACAGTTACCCTCAAACACGGTCGCCCATCGCCATTGCAGGACTTTTGGCTTCCTCGTCCCTTTGAGGAAACCGAACAGCCGTCCGTGGGCATCGTCAAGGTCCATGAGAGGGGTCTTGAAGCGGGACCTTTGTTCCTCCCGACCAACAGTGGTCGGAGGGGCGGTCTGTCGCCATCCCGCGAGTCAGCGGGTTCGCCGACGGATCACCCCATTGGCGAGTACGGCATCCATGCCTGCTCGTCTCGGTCCGCTATGCTTCCAATTGAACCGAGCTCGACCACCTACTTTGACAAGCCCATATGTGACTCGCCGGATCCGATCGACCCCACGGACGAGGATGGGCTCACACACATTGAGCTACCCACGGCGGCCCAGGTGACTCGCGCTCGTTTCAACTCGACTTACCCCCGGGAGTCGCATGGCAGGTGACGGTGATGTTTGGTGAGAACCCTTGCGCTGTGTGGACTATTTATTGGACTTCCAGAGTATCCCGTTCCCTGAAGTGTCCAGGACGCTATTCGCGATAAAGTAACGAGCTATTTCATGAATGGATAATTGCTTGCTCCATATCATAATCAGACAATGACTCGCACTGATAGTTAACTCCCTGTATCGTTTTGTGTAAACGCGTCTGCCTCCTAGACTGTTGTAGCTACTCCACGGACTCGTGTATTATATATTATGTCGGCTGCTCGAATGATCACGGCATCTGGAAGTTTCTCAATCATGTTGCGGGATGATGAATGATTGGCTCGTAACATATGACCAGCTTGCCTCCCTGGATTATTGTTGTGCACGCCCCGAAATACAAACGAAAATGAAGAAAAAGAGAGCAAGCGCGGAATAATCACTCCATTCCATCTGTCATCAAAAACCCATGGCGTCTTCATCCCCGCCGTCACCCCACCCACTCGCAATAATCTCTTCCTCCTGGCGACGCGTCGATGGATGCCCTTGTTGGATTGGTGAAGAGGGGTGTACATCCTCTGATCCGTTCTCTTGTGCGTCTGGTCGAGAAGATGAAGCAGGGAGTATGTGGGAGCTCGGGAGTGATTGTGGACCTGTATGCCAAGAAATTTGCACCACGCCTATGGATGGGATATCACTACCCTTGGCAAGCGCCTAGATAGCTTATCAGTATTCAAAAGCGAGACAGTTGGAGAAGATTACGAACTTGCTCGGCAGCTGCTCTTGTTCGGAAACCGACAAGCACCTCGTCGTCTCCAACAGAGTCCACTGAATCGAGTTGACCCGTAGTCTAGAGAGGAAAAAGCACCTGAATACGACGCTACCAAGACCGACAGGGAATCATTCATACCTCATACCATTCCCGCAACGATGGAACACCTTCCTCCCGTATGCCCTTGACAAGCAATTTTTTGGGTCTGTTATCAAGTTTCATGCTACCACGGGGAGCACCTCTCCCGGCACCCCGAAAGAAGGCTCCGCGCACCCCACGACCCCGGCCCCTGTAAGGGCGGTACGATCCGCCGCCGCCGTGAGTATTTCCACCTTCGGTAATGCCCAGACTTGCAGCCTTGTAAGATTCTTAGCGCTCGTGACACATAAAGTGGATGCATACACGCACCTCTTCTTTGAGTTTCGCGAGCTTGGCTTGCAGCTCTGCAGTAGACTCATTATCGGTGACAGCGTGAAGATCTAGTTCCTTGTCAAGTCTTTCTCTTTCCTTATCTTTATCGTGCTGACTGAAATGTTCCGTGGAACCTGCAGGTCGTTGTGTTGTAGATGTAGGATGCGATGGAGCCTCCCCAGGTATTGAAGAAGTTGGGGATGCAGAAGGCTTCATCTCCTCACCAAGCTTTCTTAGGCGGGCCATTATGGTTTTCTTTTCTTCTCCAGAGGCTGTTGCTAAAGATGCCATGAGGGATTTCTGTTCCCCTATCTGGTCTTCCAAAAGCTTTTGCTTCGCAGCAAGCTCGGCGGCAGCATTAGAAGCTACAACTGGCTTGCGAGCAGTGGTGGTGGTCGGGGTTGCTGTTGGAGGAGTGGTTGGCGTCGCATTCCGTGCAGCGATGTTTGCAACTAACGGCGCAGACGCAGCCAACATGCGCGCACCCTTTTGACCATGACCCTCCATAGGTCTGTGCCAGAACACCTTGACAAATCGGTTACCGAAAACAGCATCCTCCGACTTCCATGCAGCGTGCGCTTCGCTGTGATCCGAGAAACTGACCAACGCTTTTGCGGTGCGGGCATCAATGGCGACGTTTGTGACCGTGCCAAAGCGCTTAAACCAACTGTTCACAGCATCGAGAGAGAGCTTGTCCTCCGGTATCTTCTCGACAACAAGTGTTTTATCGTTGCGGCGCTCTGGGCGGAACGATTGGGCATCACCAGAGAATGTTCCTTTGCCACCGCCTCTAAACCCACCCCGTGCACCTCCGGATCCGGTACGAACATTCTGTGATGAAGCACCCGCGTCAACGTCCATGGGCTGTGGTTGTTGAGGTAGCGGTGCACTCTGCATCCATGTCGAACCATCCTGTGGGGGCGGCGGCGGTTGTGAACTTGCAGTAGTGGGATCCTCAGGAATTTGTGGCGTCAAATCTTGAATCACAGGGAGTTCTCCTGAAGCACGGGCGGTCTGTGAACTGTCCTCCTGAGTGCGAGAAAGAAGAGGGGGACGAGGGGGAAGACCTCGTCCGTTGATGCCCATCATGTTCCCGCTAGGTCGCATGTCCATACGTGCCTCGTGGGGATCGTAAGCAGAGCCAGGTCCAACGATACCAAACGGCATCGCGCCATTGGGAAACATGGGTAGAAAGGGCATTGGACCCCCTGGGGCGCCCATTGCAAACAGTTGCGACGGAACAAAGGCGTCATCCCCGTGACTGTATTTGCAAAGTGCACCTCTGGCGCAGTAACCATTGTCTGAATCTTGGTGTTGAGTGGAACGGGATAGGGCAAAAAGAAGGATACACACTGTGGTAGTCCCGACATATACCTCTCCGCTGATCTGGTGGCTGATACGTCTGGATCCGCTGGCCGTTCACGACTGGGCCCGCCCCATTCACCGGACCCTGCCGGTCGTTCCTTGGTCCCCACTGACCGGTCGAACGAGGGTCGCGTCCGCTTGAGTAGCGCGAAAACTGACCGTCGACAGTTAACCGAGGACCTTTGGCAGGGTGGTGTGTATCACGTTCGTCGTCGGCATGAGTGCGTTTTTGACCGCGTTCGGGGGAAGACGAATTGTTAGATAGCAAACCATCGAGAGGTATTGGGATGCCAGCGTCAGTCGGGTGGGGATTGGACGAAGAGGACTGTGATGGAGGCGGAGAGGTTGTATACGGAAGATATGACTTTGTTCTTAGGACGGTGAATAATGTATCTATAAATGAAGGGCCCTCTGAGATGAAAGGAGTGAGTGGTGGAAGGGAAGAGGTGGGAAGAAGGGTGTACCTTTCTCGAGAAACTCTTCGAGCTGAGTCGTGAGTTCCTTGCGCATCTCTGGCTCGGGTAGGTTGTGCTTGAGGAGGGCGAGGACATATTCAGCGAGGGCGGCTGGTTCGGCGTCGCATCTGTGGGATGGTGAGCGGGAAAAGGAGGACGAGGAATATACAAACATTGGGCCGAGGGTGCGAACGAGCCATGGCTTGAGGTGTTGTGCAGTGGACGAGTCGTAGAGCATCGCTCAAATTCAAAACTCGAATGGCGTCCAAAAGACTAGCGTACTCACTACCAAAAGATGACTAAGCCCCTCATAGATACACTTTGTCTAATTAATTTGCGACAACAAAGTTCCACTCGCTTCCGATCTCCCCTGTTTGAATCCCCACCAGCTCAGTCCACAGTGGCTTCGAGACCGGTCCCATCCCATCCTCGCCAGTAGGAATAATGACATCGCTACCCATGTATCCAATCTTTTCTACTGGTGTCACAACAGCTGCAGTACCCGTGCCGAACAGTTCAACGAGACGTCCAGCCTTGGACGCAGCGATGATCTCCCCCATGTTCACGGCTCGTTCGGAGACCTTGAGTTGGGTGGGGAGACCCTGGAGCTGCTTGCGCCCAGAAGCGTGATTCCGTGCGAGGGCGAGCACGGAATCACGAGTCACACCAGGAAGGATCATACCGTCGAGGGGAGGCGTGACGAGTTCAGTCACTGCAAAGTGTGATGTTCATGCAACCCCCGTTCAGAAAAGACATGTCCACGTACCACCGTCCTCCCCCTTGAACACGACGAACAGATTCATAGTACCGACCTCAGTCAACCAATGTTCAGGCCCATGGAGCCAGAGATTTTGGACATAGCCTGCTTTCGCAGCGGTTTTCTGAGCCACGACACCAGGAGCGTAGTTGGCTGCCAACTTGAAAGCACCAGTGCCTACCCACCAGAGATAATCAACGACAGAGCATCAGCCAGATCAGGAACTACAGACCTCCGGGAGCAGCACGAATGTACTCTGTGTCCGTTGTGCCGTACAAGGCCACAGGTTTGAAACCCTGGGGGTAATAAGGGCCAGCAGGACTGCAGATCACGAAAAGCAGGGCTTCCGTTGGCGGTTGAACTCCGAGTGTCCCGTTGGTACCAACTTGAAGCAGCATCCGTCAGCAAATACAAGACTGGATGACCGATGGATGACTGACTCAAAGTAGGGCGGATATATAGACTGTGACCTGGTTCCTTGGGTATCCAATCACGCTCTAATGAAATGAGTTGCCTGATGCATTCAATGAGGGCATCGCCACCAAAAGTCTATACAGAATCTCATCAACCAAGGGATTGGTGCCCGATGACCGACTGACCGGTAGTGCCAAACGTCTCGCACTGTTGTTCATCCGTCTCATGTTCATGTCAGGTCGGAACATGGTCACAGTGCCATTTGTATGCCGGTATGCCTTCATGCCTTCGAAAAGCGACTGAGCATAATGGAGAACGGTTGCAGCAGGAGTGAGGTTGATGGTGGAAACTATGACATGTCAAGGAGGCAGATAGGTGACGAAAGGTGGTATACTCACAGGGCTCGATGGACGGCGCACTCCATCCGTTTTTCTCAGACCACGGAATCCTTAGCATATGATCCGACTGCAGAAACAGTGAACAGGCCGCAAACGGCAAGGCGATAAATGAGGACGTACAAAGGTCCGACCGAAAAGCAGTTTCGAGGAAGGAGGCAATTGGCGTGGACTCGTCGTGCGCTCTATAGTGAGCTGCGAAGGCTGTAGGGAAGGTTCATGGTGAGTTGAGCAAATGACCGTCATCGGAGAGGCCCATACCTCGATATCAGGCCTTGCCGTGGACGCGGTTGCAGAGAAGGGTCGCCATGCGGGAACGCCCTTGGGTCGAGCAAGTCTTGCTAACCGCACGGAGGCTGAATGGAACTGGGAGAGTGACATGGGAGGATAATAGTAGAATTTACGCTACGTCGGTTTTATACGGCCTTGGTGGGTCACAGGGACAAACGGAACGGATAACATCGTTTACTTACCGTCCGGAATATTCTTGGTCGACGACTGCGCTGGGTGTCTGCCTACGTTGTCGATGCCAGTGGCGACGGCACGTAGATATGATAAAATTTGAACGTGCGTAAGTTGCCGCAACACGTCCCGCTCGTTTGATGCAGCTCCGCCCTCAGTTCGGTCGCTCGACACGCTCAACAGCGTCGACCAATTCTCATAATGTGCGGCAGCAGCAACCTGCAAGCCTGGCGAGACGTCTCCTCTTCCCTCACCTTCAACCCAACTCCGACTTGCCCCCGTTGTTCCTCTCCCGTGCCTGTCCGCCCGAACTCAACGACGAGGTATACGACTTCATAGCTCTCGCTCTCCGGGCATTTGTAAACACTTGGTGGACCAAGCTCACTAGATATGACAAAGAGTTTCTTCCCCAGATTACAAGCATCGTGACGCATGTCGTTCATTCCCTTGAGGAGCGTCTTCTCAATATAGACCTTTCACTGCTCGTCTTTGGCGACATTCCAGCCCTCATCACTCAGCATTACAGAGACTACCGTCAGGCTGTCTCCAAGGCCTCGACATCATACGCCACCGGCGGCGCGCTGTCGCTCCCACAACTCTTTCATCAGCTACAACCGCACATGGCAATCTCTCCAGATGGGTCGATAGACGAAGAGTACTTTCGACAAGCTTTCAACCATATCTTGAGGGAATGCCTTCCCAGCGAGGATTACGCGCCAGAGGCTGAGAGATTTATTGTCAGGGAAATCATACTCAAGATGGTGATCAAGGATGTTATCCCTCGCATAACGCAGCCGTGGTTTCTCCAAAAGATGGTGTTGGACATGCTTGGACCTTGTCCGGATGTATCAGAGCAGGTGTGCCCTTCTACGCTCTCGCCAACACTGTGCCTAACCTCGTCCTAGCCATCTGTCTCGTCGACATCTGCACGCGGGCACTCTCGTTTCTCCAAATCCAGCATTATCGTGCTCTTGCTTTCGGCCATCCAGAAATTGTCTGGAACGTGCATTATGCTGATCCACGCGTACAAGCAAGTTGTTTACATCATCCCCATTGTAAACCAGACCAGTTGTTCCCGAACTCGTCCCGCGCTCACGGCTCTGACGAGTGCAGAAGATGAACCCCCGCCCGTCTCCGAGACACCATCCACATCCTCTGCATCATCGACCATGTCGATGCACGAAGGCACTCCCCATGCCGTCGTTTCCCCTGATCTCACACACGGTCCATTGGGAATGATCTCGGAAGTGCTCCAGGTTCAGGACCGACTTGCTGCGACTGCGCTGGTTCAGTTTGTTTCGCTGTTTTGTGGCTCTTTCCAGACGTTCGTGAACAAGTGCGTTTGCTCGGTCTGGCCTTTTGCGTGTCTGACGTCGTGTATCTAGGCTGCTGTGTTACCTGCTGTACACGTATGTGCTGTCCGCGTCGTCCATGATCTCTGCCGTGCGGCTCTCGAAGCAGACGCTGTTTCCGAACGGATACCCTGGCCCCGTGCCGGTCGACCCGACCGCAGAGGAGCAGGTCGCGATCCGTGAGCAGCTGGTGAAGAGGATCGCTGAGCGGGTGCCGACACTGGCACGTACTGTTCTGCTTGGGGATCCCGCGGTGAACACGCTAGACGGTGTCGTGGATGCGCTGAGCGACGGCGCGTGCAACCGACACCTCGCAGTGTTTGTGGTGGATGCGATTTTGCTGAGCGTGTTCCCAGAGATGGGGTCATAGTTTGGACATGTTTGTATGACGTCAGCAGGGTGAATTGTTATTATGATGAGAATTTCCTTGCGACGACTGTTAACGAGAATGCACCATCCACCGAACTCGCCACTGCTCTTCTCCTTTTCCTCCTCCACAGACCTCACCAAAGCCTTTGCCGCTTTCATCCTAAAAGCTCAGAAGGACTCCATTGAGAAAAAGGGCAGGTTCACCATCGCCCTCTCCGGTGGTTCACTCCCTAAACAACTCAAGGCCCTTATCGGCGACCCTGCCGTCAAGTGGGACAAATGGTACACATCTCCCCCTCGTACCGCACTTCACATCTCATCCATCCACAGGCAGGTCTTTTATGCTGACGAGCGTGTCGTCCCCCTCGATCACCCAGATTCAAACCACGGTCTCTGCAACACCGAGTTGTTCGACCATGTCCCCATCCCCCCTGAGAACATTCACACCATCGACCCCGATCTTGCCGACGATCTCGAAGAACTTGCAGATGCCTACGAAAAAGAGCTCATTCACGAGTTCGCCCAGAAGGACTCGGCTCGCTTCCCCGTCTTTGATCTCATCCTTCTTGGAGTCGGTCCTGACGGTCACACCTGCTCGCTCTTCCCAGGCCACGAGCTGCTCGCCGAAAGTGACAGGTGGGTAGCCTACCTTGACGACGCTCCCAAGCCTCCCCCAAAGCGCATCACCCTTACCTTCCCCGTCCTCAACCACGCTTCTCGTCTTGCCTTTGTCGCTACCGGAGAACGCAAGGTGGATACACTCCCCCTCATACTCGACAAACCAGACGAACACAGGCTTCCCGCTTCCCTTGTCAAACTTGCCTATCCCGGTCAGGTGTATTGGTTCGTTGATGACCCTGCTTCCGCCAAGGTGGAGTTCCAAAAGACAACATTCAAGTTATGAGTCAGTCGAGGTGTACTCTTGTAGTCGTACCGTTCATCACCCGTTATCTACTTATTATGTCATATTGTCCCTGTACCGTAATTCTTCATCTTCAGCATGCCCAGCAACATAAGATACCTCGGCGAAGAGACAGTAAATTAAACACTCAACAGGTTCACAGATGGGTAACAGGCGGCGGTACTCGTCGCTAACATGACACAGAAATCACAAATATCAATTGTGCAGATTAACAGTTGCACCCATAGTCCCGTGTGCTCTCCCGATCGATTTGGATTGGGTCCGGATAATCCACATACCTATCCAACGCTCAGTCAACGCGTCCACACATCAAGTAATACGTACATTTGCTCCTCTGTTTCTTGTTGCAACGCGTTCTTGGACACCGTTTGGAAAGCCTGTTCGACGTTGATAGCCTCCTTGGCGGATGTCTCAAAGTAAGGGATGTTTCCCTTGGATTGACACCATGTCATGGCCCGCTTCTGTGTAACCTGCAACATCGTGTGGATGCGTTCATACTCGGCTAAGGACTATCGTACCTGCCGTTTGCTTTCTTCCACGTCAATCTTGTTACCGAGGACTACAAAAGGGAAGTTCTCCGGATCATGTGGACTCGCTTGGATGAGAAACTCGTCGCGCCAGCTGTCCAGCGTCTCGAAAGACTTTGCACTGTTAACGTCATATACGAGCACGCAACAATCTGCTCCTCTGTAGTATGCCACGCCAAGAGATTGGAACCGCTCTTGCCCAGCTGTATCCCAGAGCTATCCACGTTCGTCAAGGTAATTCAAGATGCCTCGTGCCGAAAAACAACATACCTGCATCGTCACCAAACGGTCGTCCACCATGACTTCCTTGGTGAGGCTAGACGACATTCAGTAACCTATATTGCCACAAACACGAGTACACCTACAAGTCGGCTCCGATGGTGGCCTTGTACTGGTTGCTAAACCGCTTGTTTACATATTGGTTCATGAGCGAGGTCTTGCCAACTCTGCGTGTATCACGTTGACTGCGATGAGATACCGGTCGAAACGCACGCTACGCCACCTACCCGCTGTCTCCAAGGATAATAACCTAGAACGTGGGTCAGTTGCCGTATGGAAGGACACGACAGAGATAACAGTGACCTTCAACAATACGCGGCCCATGGTGTATTAATATGAGAGATGGTAGAGCAAGTCGAGGTAGCGTCGAGAAATTGGGCTGGTCGTCAACTGTGGTGTTGGTCTCGGGCTCTCAGCGGAAATATAGAAATAGAGCGCACACTCTCGGTTGGAGCATCGGCAAGGAGTGGACGGCGGAGCCACATTTGGGGATCATTAAAGCTCCGCTTAAATTCGGATGACAGGTAAGTATGACTCTATAGGCAAAGCGGGATGAGGGAGTCGGGATATCTTTATGTTCCTTCACGTTGGATCTAGTTGGCGACTAGGTCATCGATTCAGCTTTCTGAGAGGCATGGCCACACGCATCGCACCCCGGGTCAAGGACAAAATAGTGTTGTCCGATGCCGAGGACAAACTCTGCAATTTGCTCGACGAGTTTACGCGACATCTCCAAAACGAAGACGGTATCGTCACCGAGTGCAGGATTAACGGTGGTTGGGTTCGCGACAAGGTCAATCCATGGCCTCTTTCGGATGTAGCCCTGTCTCTCATGTTGAATTGCTGTGAACAGTTGCTCGATTACGAATGCAACGACGTGGACATTTGTCTTGCAGACATGATGGGTGTGCCCTTTGCTGAGCGTTTCGTGGCATTCTTGTCAGAGAAGAAGCATCTACCCGTGCACAAGGTCACCAAGATCGAGAGCAACCCCGATCAGTCCAAACACTTGGAGACGGCGAGGACGACGGTGTTCGACATCGACTTGGATTTCGTGAACTTGAGGAGTGAAGAGTACTCCGAACACAGTCGGATCCCAACAGAAGTTGTATGTCGTTGGTCCGTCAGCATGGTGCTTCGCCGTTTGATCACTGTCCTTGCAGAAATTTGGGACACCACTGCAGGATGCCTTGCGGAGGGACATAACGATTAACACGCTCTTCTACAACGTCCATAAGCGGGCGGTAGAGGACTTCACAGAGAAGGCAAGATTTCATTGGTAGGTTACTATTTGTGCAATGGGCTGAGAATTTTAGGTTCCTTGCAGGGATTGTATGATTTACGCAACGGTATCATCCGGACACCTTTACCTCCGTTGGAAACATTTCGCGACGACCCTCTGCGAGTAATTCGATGTGTCAGGTTTGCAAGTCGCTTTGGGTTTGCAATGACTCCTGAACTCCAGGATGCCGCTCGTGACCAGAGCATCCAGGTGACCAATCATGTTATTGCCTCGCAGCCCTCGTTGAAACGTGTTATTAAAGGAAGCACTCTCTTCGAAGATTAGCCGCGAGCGTATCGGCGAGGAGCTCGATAAAATGATGAAAGGTTTGCGTACAGCATGTCTCATTCGAACATCTAAGCTCATGGTTGTAAGGCGTCGAACCACTACACGCCATACAGATCATCCACGACCTGTCGTTGTATCACACTGTCTTTCGTGTACCTGCTGCAATCATCGACATTGCTTCTGCCCCTATCGCTTCGCCGGAGCTTTCGCTCACTGCATGTACGATCCTCCACGACCTTCTCTTGCCTCCATCGTCATCTGGACCCCGCAAGTTCACGACACGCCCCCACCCGACGCTTCTTGTTCACGCATTAAAGGATCAAGGAACAAGGGCACGATTATTCCTTAGCGCCAGTCTCTACTCATTTGCTGGTATTACGTACAAGGATCACAAGCAGAAAGTACACCCTCTCGTCGAGGCCGTGATCCGAGAAGGATTGAAACTTGGGAACAAGAATTATTACCTTGATGGCATTCCCGCACTTTTCGATGCTGCATCATTGTTCAAGGGTCTTTCTCTAGAGGACAGCCGGTTCACGACACCCTCGGAGCGCGTCGCCATTGGTACGTGAGGGAATCACTATCGAGACGGGCGACTGACCTTTTCTTAGGACTATTGCTCCGACACGGCAGGGTGCACAAACCAACGTCCGGTTCACATTGGTCGTCATCTCTGTTTTTCTCCTTGGTGTGCGAGCTGGTTCCGCTTGGGTATGGTACGACCACGCCTTGAATCTGACCATGTTCTGAAAAATCTGACCGCATTCCGTAGGCGAGGAAGCTGATGAATGCATACGACGTTATAACGCCTTTACCAGTCGGATCGAAGAACTCGATCTGGACAAGTCGGTAGACGCCAAACCTCTGCTCAAAGTAGGATGATAACTTTTTTTCGCTCTTCGCGCCTACTCACGTATTCGGTAGGGGAACGAGGTCATCTCTGTGCTGGGTGGTACACCGGGACCCTGGACGGCCGTCATGCTCGGCAAGATCATTGAGTGGCAGCTAGACAACCCAGAAGGTGACAAGGACGTCTGTGTAGCTTGGCTGAAGGAGGAACAGAGATCGGGTCGATTGAATATCGAGGATCTCGTCCAGTCCACCGCTGGAGCAAAGCGTATTCGTGCAGAGGGTAGAGAAGGCTCTAAGAAAGCGAAAC
Source organism: Boletus eberwhitei (assembly GCA_038090915.1). Classification (NCBI taxonomy): domain Eukaryota; kingdom Fungi; phylum Basidiomycota; class Agaricomycetes; order Boletales; family Boletaceae; genus Boletus; species Boletus eberwhitei. The sequence goes on from JBBPNO010000009.1 coordinate 26,426, forward strand.
GAACCTCATAGTAGCTTGCATGTCGCATCTCAGCACCGTGGTCGTGTATGATGAACGTTCTTTTTCGTTTCCGTACGTTGCACGTGTACGGATAGGGGTAATAGATACAGCAGGTACTTGGGATTAATGTTGTACATGAAACCGCGAAGACCGTAAATCACGAGTAGGTAGTGTCCATACCGATGACAAAAGGGAGAGGAGTTCGTGGCACAAGGCATTATCGAATCGATCTATCAGTTTTCTGTGGGAAAAAATGGAGTAAGGGGTGATATCGATTGTCCAAATAACTGGTCCAAGGTGCCGAGCAGCGCCAAGTGCCCTGCTGTCGGAGTGGATGGTTCGAATGGGTTTGAGAACACAGGAGAACCCAAGGGAACGAAGTCCAGTGATGAGTAAGACTCGATCTCAAAGTCGGTGAATGGGAGGACCTGAGCGCCAGCAGTGTAGGCACCAAGCACGCATGAATCGACAAACGAGGTAGCTTCGGGCTTGACACCGGAGAAGACGCTGTGTGCGCACGGCTCCAAGTGAGAGGGAGAGAGCGCGAGGACGTTGAGGTCGACGTCACTCTTGTTGAGCATCTGTGGAGTGATGTGAGCACAGGCAATAGACGTGGAAGCTTGGGTCACTCACCGAATTGTTGCAGTAATCGAGAGAGAGATCAGGAATGTCGTCTGTGGCAACAAAGCCTTGCACGTCGTTGAGCGGGTACATGAGCTCTGGGGTACGAGTCAACAGTTCCGGAATTGGCGCAGCCTCGGACCGTTCTTCGGTGGTCAGAAGGATAGGAAGCGAAGGTGCATATTGGGAAGCCAAAGGCAAAGGAAGGTGTGTCTTTTGCTTCTTGGATCTCTGTTGTGGGGGAGGGGGTTGCCCGCGGGGCGGGACGAGTCTCTCGAGGAAATTCGGGTTCAAGGACGTCTCCCCAGCAGCATCTGCATCGGGGAGAACATTCTTGGGCTGCTCGGCGAGATCCTTGGCCCAGTCGCGGTTCATGATACCGCCCAACAGCATATCAGCGACCTTTTTGCACTTTTCGTTCTCGGCGTCGGTGCTGCGCTGGGCACGACGCTGAGAGACCTTGGGCTTCTTTTGCGATGTGGGAGAGTATCTGTACTGGGGGTACAACTGAGCGTGGCGCGCCTTGGCTTGTTCGGCCATGGAGCGGAATGGGGCGCGCTCGGCCTCGGATAGCTCGTTCCAGTATCGGCCAGCGATGCGGGATACATTGCGGTTGTCTTTCTCGATGTTCTTGAGATTATCCTTGTTCCAGAGCCAGGAGCGGAAGACCATGAAGGCATTGGGAGGGCGAGGTATGTGGCCCTCCTTGCGGCTGCGGGTATGGGAGGAACCAGGGGCAAAGGGGAGATGGGTGAGGAGGGAAGGAGGGGAGACGGAGGATGTGGTAGTGCAGGCTGATGGTGATGGGGGAGAGAGATGGGTGATCTCTTCGGGGCCCTGCCAGTCGTAATCTGCGACTATGTCCAAAAGAGGAAAGTGTTTAAGAATGGACTCTGAGGGGGGGTCTAAGAAGATATGGGCACACCTTGTACGGGTGACCTGTGAGAGAGTCTGAGAGACCTACGAATCTGACGGAGAGGAGGCATTAGGAAGAGTGTATGAAGATGAGCGAATCTGGAGAATTAACAACAGTTGCTGTGTGAGTCTGCAGAATCTGTGAGAGTAGGGGAACCCCTTTTTGAGCAGAGGCCCCGAAATTGAACTCGTCTGCGAATGGGTCCCCAACTCTTCACATCGTCACCTCGAGGCATCCTCGAGGAATCAACGAGGTCTTGTCCGTCCAAATCGGGCTTGGGATCTGCATCGAGGCCAACTGCGTGCTTACCAGAAAAGGAAGTCTTTCACATTATCACACTTGAATGAGGTCACCAACAAAGCATGAACAACTTTTCTCAACTTTTGCCGACGGCATGGAGCGTATCGACTTTTTCTCTCTCTCTACAGACAATCATTGAAACAAAACACAAAAGTCATCCAAAGAAATACTCACCGTCTCTTCATCGCATCCCTCCGACCAACTTGCCGCGCAGCATTGACAGTCTCTGCCCGCTTCATCTTTCCCATCTGTCTTTTCTTCAGTTTCGACGGCTTTGGAAGCTTGACGATCCAGTCTGGTACTGTCGACCCCGACTGAAGCAACACGTTCGCAATCCTCGACATACAACCCTTAGCTGATATGCCGAGTAAGACCGAGTTGACGTACGATTTTAAATATGGTGCGTCATCGTCCGTAAAATATGTCACCGCCTTGCCATCACGGCCAGCCCGTCCAGTACGACCTAGCATGTATGAGCCCTCAGACTAAACGGATCCGCTGGCCACGTACCAATCCGGTGTATGTAGCTCTGCACACTCGTCGGAAAGTCGTAGTTGATCACCTCTCTCACCCCCTTGAAATCCATACCTCGCGCCATGACCTCCGTGCTCACCATCACCCAGCTTTCTCCGCGCCGCATACGACTTACAGCATCATCCCGCTCCTTTTTCGTCATACCAGCATGTAAACAATCAACATTTGCTATCCCATTGAGGGTCAGCTCTTCCGCTAATGAGGTAGCCCGAGGTTGGGTAGATGTAAAAATCAGCAGTGGCGGTTTATAAGGCTGTGCGAAATACGTCAGCAGACTCGGCAGCTTCGAACCATCATCGGCGACGTAAGTGAGAGACTGGCTTATCAGTGGCAGCGGCGTATCCCTAGCAGAAACGTCAGAGCCATTCAAACTGGTGGCGTGCCTTCACTCACTTGAGACCGACGATAATCCGTATTGGATTGCGTAGGATTCCCATCGCCAGTTGCTCAACCCCAGCAGCAAGTGTAGCAGAGAACACTGCTTTCTGAATTTCCGGGTGAGTGCAAGCACCGATCACTTCTTGAACTTGAGCCAAAAATTCACTGTCCAGCAGTCGGTCTGCTTCGTCCAATACGAGATGACGGACGCTAAATCACAGTAAAACACTAAAGTCCGAATAAGATATCGTCACGAACTTGTTCAAATCAAGTTTGCCCTCCTGAATGGATGCAACTAGACGCAATGGCGTACTAATAATGATATCTATCGGAATTTCTCAACACGTCGTGGCGTAACAGCTAGTTGGATTAACGTACCGACTTTATCCCTCACATTCTTGTCGCGGAGGGTACTCGCCGTAGCTTTACTGAACAACACCACCCGCCACTTGCGTCCCACTGCTAGTTTTAAGCATTCGTTATGAATCTGACGTGCCAGCTCGCGGGTTGGGGCAAGTACGATCGCACGAACCCCACTTCCTTTCGCGTTCTTTAGACTTGAGATGGGGGCCACTAGCGATGACATGATTGGAAGTAGATACGAAAGCGTCTTTCCAGTACCAGTAGGAGAGATGGCAGCCAGATCACGATGCTGTCGAGGTTGCAAGGTAAGCGGAGGAATGATGGCACGTCCGTCGCGCACTCGCCTCTAGTAAAATTGGAATCCCGTGGGCTTGTACGCCAGTCGGGCACTTGTAGTGGTTGTCCCGCAGGTTCGACAGTAGGCGATGGGGTATGTTGTACCGGTCTACCAAGTCATCGAAGACTTGAATTGGCGTTGGAACGTCGGAACCTTTGGCTGTCACGCGAACCCTTGCTCGCGAAGCATCCCCCTCGGACCCGTCCTCTACATCGTCCACATCATCGTCAAGGCTCTCCGGTTCATGATCAACCCTCCGTCTCTTGTGTCGCCCATCGGGTCGGAGAGGTGCACTCGAGCTGGTGGGGTCTGTGTTGCCCGCTTTCCGTTTCGCTGGTCCTCCTCGAGCATATTTGAAAAAGTCCAGTTCAGGTGGTAGCTTCGAGTCCTGGGTAATCGGTGCATTCACCGATTTTTCAGGTTTCGTAGTGGTGTTCTAGTTTGCAGCAAAAGATGTAAGAAACACAATCACGGTCTACGAACCATATCGACCACCTACTGTGAACAGCTGTACGTCGGTTTTGAAGCGCTGTTTGTCAAAACGCGTTCCACCGCGAGACAGCAACTGAAATGTTTCCATGAGGTAGTGAGCTACGAAATCTCAGTCTAGGCCTAGCTCGGCAACTTCCGGTCCGGCTGCATCCCCTCTGAATCAGTCACTGAGCCAGACTTGATTCAGATTTTGTTCTAGCACTCAGCACTCAGTGAGCGATCAATCGATCACTGAGTACTGCTGATAGAGACAGACCAAATCGACTCCTTTCCGAGGAACCAAAAGCAGGAAATGCATTTTGATATGACCAGGGTGCGAACTTTCATTGAAGCCACATTAGAGCTCCGTTCACTTACAATCCGCCGTCATTCCAGCTTCAAACAAAGACATGCTCTAATAATCATTATACCGAGTCTGATTAGTGGTGTGTAACATTTCGTCAATCGAACGAGAGGTCTGCATCATCTTCTACCACGAAACTCCCAAACGCATATTCGTCTGGTTCAAAGTCCTCACGCGGCGGAGAGCTCGACACCATGGGACGTCTACGTGAATGCTCTCTTGCGGAAACAAACCCACCCACTCGACCAGGCCTATTCGCAAAGACGGGCGCGTTGGCGAGACCCGCTTGCGTGAAGAGGCTTTGTCGGTAAGCGAGAGTCTGGTCGTACGACGGTGAGACCTGCGTATCAGCTATATCTTTCACGAACTCCCTGTCAGAATCGCTTTCTACGTCGTCTTCCGAGTGGGAGGATCCTGCACTTTCCTCATCTCCTGAATGCGCTGCTTCGCCATCCACCCATGGATGGTGTCGGATAGAGATCGGTGGTCTACGCCCGATTTTCTTCGGCTGTAGCGGGGGCGTAGATGCGCGAGAAATTGTTTCCGTATCATTACGCCTCAACCGGCGTAATGGAGGAGGTGACTGTATGTCCGGGATCTTCGACGTTTGTGTCCTGACAATTCGCCGCCTACCTGCTGGTCGTACCGCAAATGACCCCTCCGGGATATCTGGGGTAGGACCAGGTGAGGGCCGAGTGACTCGAGGAGGGGTGGCAGGTGGCCCATCTCTCTTAGGCGATTCCATCGTCTGCGGAGGTGGGACAGCCTTCACCTCCACTAACTCAGCGATACTGTCATCCACTTCCAAAACACTTTCGTCCATAAAACGCAGCGAGCGAGGAGTGCTGTGTTTCGTTTTTGGGATGGCGGGAGGAGAACTGACAATCTGTATGTCTGGATCCTCATCCTCATCTAAAAGCCAAGCAATATCTTGATCATTAGCCTTTTCGGGTGAAGAATTAAGGGATGGAGGTATAGAGCCTCGGTCAAATGCTCGTTCTTTGCCCTTGTGTTTGGATGAACCCGCAGATTCGGGGAGAACAACGGCGGGAGCGAAAAGTTGTCGAGGGGAAGTCGAACGGGACGGAGACGACGATGTGATTTCAATCACATCGTTGCAAATCGATTTGGGGGACTGATTGGGGCCTTGACCGCGGAGAGATCGATTGGGAGAGGCTCGCGAGGCTCGAGGTGACGTGCGCATGACCTCCTTTGAGGTGGTGGGTTGATCGGGGTAAGACATGTCCTGATCTATCTCCATATTGATGTCAACCTGACGAGACGGATGACTGAGTGTCAGTGGATCCCTTTTGACGGCCGCCGATGGTTTTCGCTTCTTGGGGACCATTGTTCGCGACTTCGGTAACGTGTTCTTGTACGTCGAACCCGACGCAGCCATAACAGGCGTAGGCGTGGAAACAGTACGCCGAATATCGAGAATGTTCCCTTCTAGCTCCATATCCGTAGAGTCGTCGTCAGCGAGAGTGTCGTCGAATTTCGTCAACTTGATTTTCTTCTTCTTCTTCTCCTTCACTAGCAAATTCGCCACGCTTACGAACCCGCGGCTTGCGCCAGGAGGAATATTCCGTTCAACGTCATCATTTCTCTTCCTCTTCTTTCCGTTCACAGTTATTTCCTCATCTTTCGCTGTAACCGAAGCTTTCTTTCTCCCGGATTGCTCGCGGACATATTCCTCAATCTCCATCTGTTTCTCCAATACTTGTGGCCGCAACTGATCGGGGAGTAGCCGAGGTACATCACCGAACAACTCAAGCTGATCTCCACGAACGATACATCTCTGTAGTTCGCCGTACGTGTCATGCGCTTTGTCCCAGTTTGACTCTTCCCGGATCTCGGCAAGCAAAACGTGCACATAACCATCACGCTTGCGGCCAGTTCGTCCAACGCGTTGAAGCTGTGGAAGGAAAACAAACTTGAGTTCATCTCTCCTCCGACAAGAGAGAAGATGACACACCATACGGATTGGTGTCTTTTGAGCGTCATAACATATTATCATATCTACCTCTCCAATGTCGAGGCCCTCTTCTCCAATTGATGTTGAGACCATAACGTTGAACTCTCCCGCCTTGAATTTTCTGATCACCTACCAGTGAGGATGAGTATGCGATGAAGCCAGTTGCCATAACTCTTGTACCGTACCTCTAACTGTTCTTTCTGAGCGAAACCTTTCTTACCCTGTTTATCGATTCCTTGACCAACAAAGCGCGTTGCCTTCAACAGTGGTGATTCTTGATTCAACACCTCGACGATCTCGTCCACACACTCTCGATATGTCACGAACACCATAGCTCGCGTACCATTCACTCCTGCATCTACTTCGTCTCCGTCGGGGATTCTTTGCCCAAAATGTTGCACCAAAAGTGTTTTGAGGGTCGCCATCTTTGGGTGCATCCCAAGTCCCCCTGGTCGTTTCTGGCCTGCCTCAAGGTCGGCAAGAAGCTTTTGAAACGTGGAATCCGATTTGAGTTTTGAGGCTTTAGTTTTTTTCTGATCGGAACTTTCCTTGTCGCGAACAAGGTCTTGCAGAGAATGAAGGCACATAGAGACGCTGGCTTCCATCTATTCGTGTGTATAGGATATGCGACAAAGGTCATCAACCGCACATCACCGTGGTATTGGTGATAACCATACCAAATATGACATAGCCCGTGCCATGGATGATACCATGGAAAGGGTTCCCATGGCCCATAGGTGCGGACTATTTCGCTGGGCTGCGATACGCTGTATGATTGCCGTGGCACGGTATGGATGCATCTTGATGACGTCTAGTGGCTCCATAACACCTCTGGCCACAAGCGGTTTTATTACCGACTGCAAACAGTCAGAGTTATTTGTTCAGTAGGGTAACTCCAACCGACCTCCATGACAGTCTTCAGGAGTTGCTGAAAGTGAGCAATGTCATCTGTCATCTTGATGATATGCTGCTTGACCTCCTGTTCAAAAACATTTGTTATGAAAGACGTCTCGAATCAACAACGGGTATAAAAAACCTTCTTGTGCATATATTCTCTCAGATCGAGACTCCCTTCGTCTCTGATCTCAATCCTACTGATATGCAAAGAGTCTACGATCGCTTGAACTGACTCTGGAGTGCTTCCGGGAGTTGCGGTGAGCGCAAGTACTCGAAAGTATGGATTCTTTGCCATGAGGAAGCGAATAACCTGCGCATATGCATAATCGCCTGTGCCCTTGTGTGCTTCGTCTACATTGTATAACATTCAATGACATACATCACAATAAGTCACAGAAATGTTACTAACCGATGACCAAGAGGATAATATCGCGTGGATCACAATTTTCGGTAGTGAGGTCGTTGATGAGTGTCTGTGGCGTCATGTAGAAGACACGTTTCTCCTCCCACTATGAGGTGTTAACATGACACGCAGTCTCCTTCGGATACTGAAACGGGGACCCACCATTCGTGATCTGTATGCGCGCGGGTTATTACCTGTTAATTCTACCGCGTCCCTGCCCGGGATACCGCATGTCCGATGGCATGCATCAATCTGTTGAGCAACTAGGGGCTTCGTAGGCGCGACGAAGATCACCTTGCCCTCCGGGAACCAGCGGTAGACTTGGATGAATCGTGTTATATCCGGAACAGGGGCCGGTACACACAAACTCACAGTTCAACATCACGACACCGGCAATAAAAGTCTTTCCCAGACCGGTGGGAAGAGATACCAGCGTGTTATCGAATAGACAATGCTTGACGATATTGAATTGATAATCTCGTTTGGGCTGGTTGAGTGGATAAATCCAATGCTTCGCCTCGAGCCTGTCCACCTTGAGCTTCATGGGGAGAGACTATAGATGTCATAAATAAGCAACTACACGATGTCTGATACTGACACACTCACTGGGCTTCAGTTCGCGGCCAAAATATGCACATGTTCATGTCAATTTCAGCACTAAGGAGTCAAGAACAAGTTACACACCCAACTGCACCATAATCAGTCCCAGCAGGACCAAGTGCAGCACCCACCACGTACCTGAGACAAACGGCGCAGGAAACTGCTCGAACTCCACTACCTCCTCTTCTTGTTCGTCCTCATTAGACTTTCCCTTTGACTTTGACTTTTTCAATCCAGATTTCGCAAACTCGGTGTGATCCCACTGTTTGGTTTTAGGAGCTTGTTGTCCGAAAGGGTTGCGATGGTCCGACTTGGACCTCTGCATTGGACCGCGAGATATGGGACTGGCTTTGCTGGTGTGGGGGTGGACAATATCTCCAAAGAGGGTCGTCTGAACAGAGCCTTTGGACGGGGGGCGGCCTGCAACACTGGGGCCGGCGACTGGAGCAGCTCGACCCTTGTATGCCGCGTCGATGAACGAGTCGAGACGCTGCAGGTCCGCCTCGTCAATGTCGAGCGTAAGGTCCATGTACGAGTCTTCTTTTTCAATTCGTTTTGGAGGAGCTGGTTTGGATGGGGGGACGGGTTTCGGCGCGGGAAGGCTTTTAGGAGCATGACGGGTTGGTGGTTTGTGGGTGAGTTTGGGACGATGTGCCGCTTCGATGACATCAAGCTGGTTGAGGATACCAGAGTCGAGATCATCGGGGAAGTAATCGTCCGAGTTCATCATCGCGGACGATGTCGAAAATGTCGTGGACGACGAGCTCGAACGCGCCGGATTGAGATTCATTACAACCGCGTAAGGGTCACGTGCACGACAAGGAGCCCGTCGCAACTCGGTTAGTGCTTTCAAGTTTGAAACACTCGCAGACATGTCCGCAGAAAGCGTCGCTCGCTGGAACGCCATTCCAATGACGCGCCCAGAGCAGAACGAAGAAGGACAGCTGGGCGCGTCCATGTTTCTGAAGGTACTCTGCCATATTCCTTGGCATCCTTGAAAACACGCCGTACTGCCCTCTTCCTTCCCCTCCTTCCTCCAGCGATCAAGATCAGACCAAGGTGACAACACCGAGGACAGCGAGGATGATAACGTCTCGCTTGTCTCTCGCACACCTTCCCCGCCTCCCGCGGATGTGGTCAACATCGACAAGTACGACGAATACATCCACCAGGCTCCGAGAGAGGTGATCACCGTCGAGACCAAGATAAAGAGCACAAACAAGGGATTTGCAATGCTTGCGAAACTCGGTTGGTCGGAGGGACAGCCACTCGGGTTATCAGGGGATGGTAGGCCAAGCTTTCTTGCCTTTGCCCAACCTGATGACGCGCTTCATTAGGACGAGTGGACCCTGTTCCTTTTCAGATCAAGAATGACTTGACTGGCCTCGGAAAAATTAACCAGGATGTCCGCATGATCGAGACTACCGTGTCGCAGAGGCGGGAGTTAGACTCCGAGCGTCAACGCAAAGAAACGCAAGACCAGCGCAAAGCTAGAGAAGTATACCCCCATATCCATGTGTTCGAGACTTGTTCTGATAACAGCCTTGCCATTGATAGGACATCGTGGCTAAACGTGCAGCCCTCAAGTCGGAAATTACTGACACTCTTAAGCCATTTTATTGCACTCTCTGCGAGAAGCAGTTCCAAAACGTCGCTCAGTATGACGAGCATACCAACTCTTATGCCCACCACCACAAGGCACGCTTGAAAGATATGCAGGCCAACGCTCGCCTGGTTAACCAAGGGGAACTGGAGATGCGCAAAGAAAAGGAACGGAAGAGGGAAGAAAAGGAGCTCAGGAAGCTCGCCAAAGCCCAAGGCATCAAGATGGTGAAACCTGCGGCGCCCGCTCCTGTTCTGACCACCGAAAGTGACACAGGGGCCACGAATGAAACAAAGCCCGGTGGATTCAAAAAGGCTGGCTGGGCTGCAGTCACCACGACAACCAAACCTCCTGACACAGATTCTAAGCACTCCGGTTGGGCAGCGGTCAGCCCAGCTCCACCAGCTTCTCCCCCTGACAACCCTACGCCACTGGCCTCGCGATCACTTCCGGCGTCTGGCGCTCCTATGTTTCGTGCCGGAGGATGGACCTCTTTGGATTCCAGCAGCTCTCAGTCTGTCCCTCCTCCACCTTCCCATTGCGCACCATTGGCACCGCCCCCTCCGCCTCCTGCAGGTGCCCCTCCTCCTTCAACGCCCCCCTCCAATCACCATGAATCTCATAGTCGCGCTCCCACCCCTCCCTCAAATGCTTTGCCTCCAGCAAGACCAAGTTGGGCAAGGATTCCCGACTCTCACCCATCACCACAGCCTGCCCCATCAGCCTCGCTGCGTGCCCCACTTCCGCCACCACCTGCTGCACCCACAAGATCGGGCTGGCAACAATGGAAACAAGGAAACAGCTCCAAACGCAGGTGATTGCGTGTGTGTAGCCGATTGGAGTTTTTGTTATGCTTGCTTGGAATGCATACTTTTATCTCAACACACCCATCACTGCTCCTCCGTAGTTGACTATAGCTACAAACGTCACGGTCGATCATTTCTACTTGCTCTAGATGGAACACGACCGGTTGACTAGAATTAGCTGACTACACTGCTGTTCTTTAATTCGATGATTGTATGTATGTACGCGGATGCTGATGGACGAAGAAAAGTAATGAAAGCAGGCGGTTCGAAAAAAAAGGTTATAAAGATCAAGAGTAAAGACATTGATGAGAGAACAATGAGTGGGGAGATTGATAGCCACCCCCGTACTATAAGTCCTCACCAGTCGCACGCGAAGAGTGAAAACACCAACACCCAAACATAACAGAGCACGGAATCACTCGGACTCACTCCCTGAGCTTTCATCAGAACTCGTGTCCGAAGAACGGTCACTATCATCGTGTCGAGGGACAGTGACGGGAGTGGGAAGAGCGGTGTTTCCTGAAGGGTTATCGAATAGCTTCATACGCTCCTCTAGTTGCCGGATTTTCTCTGCCTCGGCGTTCTCGTCCATGCTCTTGCGCTTGAGGCCACCAGTACCGGTACCCTTCCCTGTAGCACGACTACGCTTCTGAGGGGGTTGCCGCAAGGGCCGCAACACGAAATTGTACAGCTTCGTTAGCACATTTACGGGTAGAAGGTCGATCTCAATCTCGATCTCCTCGGTGCTCTGGAAATAGTCAGACGTGGTGTATCCTTCGTGGAGCGAAATTACCCACGTCGCGAATCTCGGGAACCCCTTCGTGAATGATTTGAATGACTTTCTCCAACTTTTGTCCATCCAGTTTCGTTATCGCCTCGCTCAGGTCCTTCTTCTGATCAAACGACAGCGTATCATCCTCTGGAATCTGCTTCTTTGCTTTCCGTTTGACAGTACCATTCCCAGCATTAGCAACTTTGGTATTACGGGAGGTGGCGGATTTGGAGGTCGAGGCAGCAGCGGGTTTGGGCTCCTTCTTTTTCTTTTTCTTCTCCTTTGGAGGCTGGTTCTTCAGCGCGAGTAAATTTCCTCGCATCGACTCGATCTGTGCCTCCATCGACGCAATCCTACCTGTGTCTCAGACAACACATCAGTACAAGGGTTTTGTATTGCGCAGCGATGGACCCACGACTGCGTTCCTCCTCTGATTCGTCTTCTTCCTCCACCTCTTCCTCCTCGCTTGCCTCCCGTAGCGGTGGCAAATTCTTCCATTTCTCATCAAAAAGGCGTTGCAACTCGATACCTGCTTGATTTACAGGCGTGCCAGCAGGGTTGAAAGTGAAGCAATTTCGAATCATCAGCTTGAAATCATCGAAGAACTTGGAGGCACTCGGGTACTCGTGGTTCTCCAGTTTCTTTCGCATAGTGGACAAGTCCATTGGCTTTTTGATGATCTTGAGATACGACGGAATCTCCAATTTAACTGGATCTGAGGTGATCCGATAAGCAACGAGATGATGAAAAGTACGACATCTGAACTCACCGACTGGCTCGTAAAATGGTTGCGCGATATTCCAGTGTTGCTTACGATGCAACTCTACCAAGAGCTTGGCGCAAAACTTGAGCTGCTCTCCCGAACCGTCGTCCTTGACCACCTTGGTTTTCCGTAGCTTCTTTGGTGCGTCAGCATATGGTAGATCCTTCGGAGGAGGTGGATGAATCTCTCTCTTTGGACGGGCGGATGTCTGTTCAATCTCGTTGCGACGAATCACGGGGACGGAGGTAGATGGGCGTCGAGCAGGAGCAGGTGGTGCTGCGTTGACTTTCTTGGTAGGTGGGGGAGGTGGGGGAGGAGTGGCGATTTTTACGGAAGGTTTGACCTATCAGGGGGTTAGCATCTGTTCCACGAAAACCATCGACACTCACATACCACTTGTGGCGGCGGTAAATTCTTTATTTGCTTGTCGAAAACTGATTCAAGGTGCTTGGCCGCTTTAGATATGACATGATCTGGCCCATTGAACGTAAGACAGTTGGTGAACACTAGCCGGACGTCGGCAACGAACTCGTCGGCGTTGTTGTAACGAGGATTGTTAGGATTCGTATCGGGTTTTTGAGAATTAGAAGACATGAGCTTGCGCTCGATGGTCCCAAGATCCATTGGATTCTTGATGATACTGGGGTAGTGGGGGACGTTCAAGGCGACAGGGTCAACGGGATGGAGGAATGCTGATGCGTCTTTTATCTTTTTCAACGAACGGACGGTCGAAAGACAAAACCGATGCTGCTGTGTACTGAGTGTAGCTGCGCCGATGGGAGTTGATGGTACAGGAGCAGGACTAGAGGCAGCTTCTTCATTCATCTGAATGGAAGAACCGGTGACGGGTGGAGGAGAGGCAGTCTTGAGGACAAAGCATGAGTATGCTAGAACGGGAGGCCGAGGGTTAGCTTACATTGGCGATAGAGGCCTGATCGGCATCGGAGAACTTGCGTGCTCGTTTTGACGGTGGAGGCTTTGCATCGTCGTCCGCGTCTATTTGATGAGAGACGTGATTAGGAGAGCGATATGTGGTGAACGAATGGTGGTGTGGGGGTTGCTTATGATCGTAAGTTTCTGCATGACCATTGACGTGTGGGGGTTGTTCCATGTTCACGTCGCCATCCGCATCCGTATTCGGAGTCTCGGAGGTGATCTTGCCGTTAGGAGCACCGTTAGGGGGCGAAAGGTCTGGTGAAGGGGCATCGGAAACGAGTATCTCCTCCACGATCCCCTCTGGTGTCTCCGCCATCTTGATGTCTTGCGTTGCATCTGCCTGTGCTAGGGGGGGTGGGGGAGTTGCAGCAGGGAGTTGAATGGGAACAGAGGCTGCTCAGATAAGAGGGACGGTAGACAAAGAAACGTTTAGCTCAACGAACCTAGATCGGGTGTGATGGACATTGGAGATGTGGTAGCGGGAGATTCTAGGAGGACATGGCCGTTCGGGACAGAGTTGGGGGAGACAATTGAATCTTTTTAGTATTTAGGGTTAGCTAAGGGGAAAAATGAATATAAACTGTCTTCACGTGTACCATTATTGTCGGGTGGTACTTGGGTGGTGAAGTCGGGCGGTGTTTGTTTGTCATCATTTCCGACGGTGGGCGCGTTGTGTTGAGCAGCGTCGGTCGCGTTCATGGGTGGCGCGTGACAATTTTTGTCACACAGCGTGACGTTTGCAGAGGGGGGAGGGAAGTTTTGGATTTGGGGAATCGGCAGCCACCCATTGGGTCTTTATAGGCGGCCGGAATTAAGGTTCGATCTCCAACCAGCGCAGGGACCATCCAAAATACTCACTCACACTGCATCCTCACACAACCGTTCCTTGGCGAACTAAACATGTAGCTACTGTATACGACCACCCTCGACATTCTTACGTCTCTTCTTTCTCCTCCTTCGCATACACAGGCTTGGGCTGGTTTTGTCGCCACGCTGGGAAAAAAAAAAAAAAAAAAAAAGAGAGAGACCCCGGGAAGAGCCGCCACGTCAGTCGGCAGATCACAATACAAACATAGCAATACAAAATTTCGATCTCCGCCACGGTAACCTTCCAGAATTGGCACTCCGCAGCGAAGAGACTCGAAAGGGGTATGATAATGATAATGATGAGGCTCACCTCCAGTCCACTGTGGATCGGTATCTGCCAGTTCCGCATATTTGAGGAGCGCTTCCCGTGGCTGTAGTTAAACCGTTCAGTCACCATCTAGTGCAAAATGACAACCAAATCACTCACGTCTTCGTCCCGTGTCGTGTCCCGTACCAAGTTCTGAACGACGTGTTGCGTCGCACTTGCCCCGACGCGCCCTCCCTTGCCGGGTCCGGTCACTGGTAACTCCGGTCTTCGACTCTTCCGTGGATCCATTCGGTCTTTTTCCCTCTTCCGCTTTGCTCCTCTCACAATCCCATCCCCATCCTTGAACATTGGCAACGCGTGTGGAGTCAAAATCGTCGGCGCTGCGAGTGCATCCGACATATCCTCTATCGTCGGTCGCTTCGGTGCTCCCTTTGATAGTAGCAGCTTCGCGCCGTGAGTTGATGTTTCTGGCGAGTATAAAGCTAATATCGTGCCATCCGAGAGTCCTGTAACGATCTGATTGATCTTCGAGTGCCAGACCACCTTCACTGGGGTTGACTCCGTTTCGAGCTCCTTGACGACACTCAGGTCCGTTCGGCTGAGAAATGAAAGTTGTCCCCGTCCACCTTTTGATGTGGCACCAACACCCGTAAGCACGTATTTTTCGTCAGGACTGAACACTGCATTCGTGCCAGGGTAAAGCGTCGTTGTTTCGGAACGCATCACCACAGGCTTTTTGAAGGAACGAATATCCCATACTGAAATGAATGTCGTGTTTTCAGAAGGGCTGCATCGTTCAGGGAAGCGTCACATACGTTTAACTGTGTCATCTCCACCTCGGGTGAGGATCGTCCGGCCATCCACAGAGAATACAACAGAGGCAATCTCCGTCGACTTTGCGTGAGCACCTTCAATGGTCATGTTTGGGCGTACAAAATTAGATGAGGACTGCCATATATGTAGCGCGCCGTCCAGGCAAGCTGTAGGGAGAACTTTTATCATTATGATATATGGGATTGGTACCGTAGGCGTACCACCACTAATGATGTTTCCATCCGGAGAGTAAGCACACGCTGTGACCTTTGTCCGTGCTCCTCGCTCTTTCGACTTGACAACAATGACTGTCTTCTGCTTGCGCTTATTCTCTACGTCCCATATTCTAGGAAACTTGGTACCTGACGCAGAACAAGAGTAGAAGTAACCTCACCTAATAGTCGAGTCAGCTGAACTCGTGATAAAGATCTGTTGGTCTCGTGGATGCCACGAACATCCCGTCAGCTCGCCAACGTGCCCGCTATGGTGATTGTGTTAGAATCCCATCACACAACTACCAGTGGTCAGTCGTACGCAGTGTGCTTCATGTCCCTGATGTACATATCACCCTTGATAAAAGTTGCCCTGGTAATTGTTTGTCACATGTATCTTCATGAGGGAACCAATCACATACACTTCTTCACCATCTCGATCATAGAGTCTGGGTTGGAGAGTGGCCGGAATAATGAGGAACTGTTGCCCATTGTTTGAAAATTTCGCGTCATTGACCTAGTGAACGTATGAGAATCGTTGTTGCTCCAACTGGAGGGGTGGACACACGTAGTAGCTGCCTGCTGGCTCCCATGTCTTGAAGGACCTCGGATGAGAGGACATTCCACCAAAATCCCAAAGTTTGCAGTCGTAATCGTGCGACCCACTGAGCACCCGTGCGCCACTCGGGTCAAGTGCAAGGGCTGAAATGACTTTGGTGTGCTCTTTGAGTTTTGCCTCATGAGTGACAGGAAACTCAGGCGGGGCGGAGAGCGAGGGAGAAGTGGGGTCATACTCGGGCTCATCTTCTGCACCTGCACTATCGTCCGATGCATATTCTTCTGGCCCGTCAGAGGCCACGGATTGCTTTGTGGGTGGCACCGGCGCTGGCTGGCTGGACTCGACCTCAGGAAGGTCGCGGGCAGTCCCGCTTGGCACTGGTTCAGGAGCTTGTTTCACCTGTGGATGAAGGGCAGATGGTTAACACGAGGTATAGACGCGGACGAATCTGGTATGGCTACTGACGGGAACATCCTGTCTTTTCGCCACGTCGAAGCGAGATGGATCGAGGTCCCGTTTTTTCGCAGTCTTGCCGAAGCCAGATATCCCCATGGCCGCAAAGACATCCATGTCGGCCATACCGCTGTCGCTGGTGGCGAGAGAGTCGTGTTAGGGAGGACGCCTTGATAGGTGGCAGAGGTCATCCACGACGTTTTCATGTACATACTCCGACCACCCCTCTAATTACCGAGTGCTATCCGTGTGGTGACATTCACTACGACCACCTCATCCATCCCCACGTCCGACAACATGTTGAAGCGACAGCGCCCAGTGACACCACCTCCCTCGTCGCTCGATGACCCTCCTTCGTTCCTCTCTGACAATTCCATCAGACCACTTCAACCATCACACACCGCGGACCCATCTCAACCCCGTTCCAAACGGCAGCGCATACGACCTCCCCCGCTAGACGGTGCAATGAGGGGATGGCTGGAATCAGAATCCGCTGGTTCACATTGGGAAAGCGACGGCGAAGAGGACTGGATAGAAGATACACACGACACGTTTACATCACCGCTACCTCCGTCGACGACAGTAGATCAGTACAAAGACGCAAATAGTCTCCTCCACCAGCTACACGTCCTTAATCAACACAGGCTGCTGTTCGCTCACTCACCTCGAGATCGGCACCTGAGCCCAAGCCCTAGAGTACCGCTACCCACTGCGCACACACACGTACAAGACCCCCATGCCAGACAGAGACCAGCAGCTTGGACCGACGGTTCATCACATTACTCCGCATCCCCACAAGTTGCTTGTGATAGACTGGCGAGCCGAAGTTGTTGTATTGAATCTGCAAAGGAGAAAGGACTCGTCGAGGAAGTCCAATGCGTGCGGCAACGTTATGAGGACGCTAATAGGTATGGTGCTTTCTTTTGATAACAGCTGGACTCGCACTGAATCATAATCTCAGATTCCTGGGTTCGCTATTCCTTTCGCGCAGACGTGAGGTGGAAGGGATGACTTCCTCCATTGACCCCGGCCCGAGCAGTTAACATCCCCGACTCGCCCGTGTGGGCACGGTGCAGTCAGCCCCGGCCCTCTTATCTGATCCACTAGTTTTGGACCGTCTCGTCAGGATATTGCGATTTCAACCTCATGCTTGATTGTGTACACATACTGCATATTGTTGGGTATCCACTACAGTTATATCGATCGTGTATACCTTTGAATTATTGTCAACATGCCTCCGTAGTCGACAAGAGTGTCAGATATCATTGTTAGCAGCTACTCGACCACTTCCGATATACGCTCGAGTCCCAGCTTCACCTCACGCCCGAGTGCGCGACAGAGCTCTTCTTCCAAAAGAATACCCATTTCTTCACCGTCCCGAGAGTATCGCCAGTCGTCCGTGGATGGCATATAGTCATATCGTTTAGGCCCACTGACCGTTCATTCAGTTAGTGAGGTTGATGGCAATGAGCGGCCATCAATTCGGCGTTTCATCCACGCGTAGAAATCGCAGGTGCACAAGTCGCATCGTCATCGAGCGACGTTGGGAAGGCGCCAATGGGTTTGTAAAGATGAAAGGTGAGGAACGGGTGTTTGATCGTAGAGTGTGTTAGACGAACCTGACGGGGGACGAAAGCCAAATTTGCTTGTTCGGAGGCTGCTTATTGATCACATATGTCCCGTTCGAACCAAGGTTGAGCGTTAATACGCCACTCTGCAATGATGTTCATGAGCGGCTTGTGACATTGTGCCTCGCACCGGCGGGTTTCGTCGAGCTCATGGGTTGGAGTGGTCACCCCGCAACTTACGTGGTAGTCAACTTCAAAACCATCGTTGCCCATCCCGTCTAGAAGGTCCTCCAGCCGTTCGAGCAGAGAAGTCATGGTCGCGTCGGCGAGGACATGGTACCGATCCATGGGCAAATCACTGCAACGAAATTGTCCAAGTCACCAATCCAGCGCAAGAGTTCTCAGAGGAAGATGACCCACCTGTGGGTGACACGAGGGGCAGGTGTACTTAGTGCTCGTCTGCACGAACAACCTTGTAGTACATGGGTGAAATGCCGTGGAGAGGTATGCCTGGTGGGCAACGTAGCAACCTTGGCCGTCGACAGGAGTGCAGCGCTCTCGGCATATGACAGCGTACGTTGCAATAAAAACCTCGGAAGAACTCGAGAGAGCATGTCATAGCAAACCGCAGGGGACTGAAATAGAGGCCAAACAATAACCCGACGCAGGGTGACGTTTGAGTGTGTGTCGGTGAGGACGGACGAAGATGAAAGTTGTAGAATAACGAGACACAATCAATACCACGCATGACGGAGTTGGTATTGGATGTTGACCATTATGTACTACAGTGTAATTGACACTCAAGCTGAACCTTTACCGTCTCCTTCCCGAGACACCCAGTCGAGCCAAGATCCCTCATAATTGATGATGCTATGCAAGAATTGATTAGTGTGCAGACGTACGTCGAAAAGACGGGAATACCCACTTTTCGTAGCCATTTCTTCGGGCAACATCACACGCAGAGGCACTCCTTTTGCCACTTCTGCAGTAGAAAACAACTTCCTGGGCTTTACCTGGCTTGTCAAAGCCGTGCTGGCTTCGGAAAGCCTGAGCGTTCAAGTTCAGGGAGTTGGCAAGCACTGAGAGCGGGAGGTTCACGGATGAGGGAATAGACCCCTGCATCACCTCGTCGGGTTCCCGGACATCGATCAGGTAAGCGTCCTAGAGAAGAGGTGTTTGGAGATTGCGGATGGCAGTAAAGGAAGAGCCATACGTTACTAGGGCTGAGAGTTTTCGGCTTGAGCTCCTCGTAGGTGAGAATGGGGCCTTTCCAATTCTCCTGCAGCTTGTCATTGAGTTTACGCGCAGCTTTGAGAGCCTGTTCGTCGTTGGCTTTGGAGGACTGATGCCGGGTGAGGAGCTGCAAGGACGGCGCTGCGACCCTGCGCGTGAGGATGGCAGGTCGAACGGACGAGCGTGAAGCGTTGATGAGTGCTGTGCACAGCATATTTGTGTGGATGGCTACGGGTGGATGAGGAGAATGAAATCACGTGCTATCTATGAGCGGAGCTCTGACTTTCGGCATTTTGCGATTGGATGAGCAGAAATGCCGCAAGTGATCTCACCTCTTCTTTCCTCTTCCCTCGTTCCTTGCTATTCGTTTTTCAGACTCAATCACCACACACAAAACACTCATGGGCGTTCTCAACGACGTGAGTATACATTCTCCCTAGTGACACGATGCAGCACAAGTGGGAGCGTAGTTCTCGGAACACTTGTGTTGCATCGTGCCACTAATCATCCTCCCCACTGTGTCCCAAGCAAGCACATGTTCTCCGCTCGTCATCCGCCTTGCCACCCCTTCATCTCATCCACATCTTTTTCTGGCTGTTCAAGCTCCCCGTGTCATCGGTCACTGCGTTATCCAGTCTTGCCATCTCATTCAACTTCACCCTCTGCTCACCTAACTCTTCGTTGGCATCCCAACAACATCTGACTTCACTGGACTACGTGTGGTGGTGAAATTCTTTGGTCAAACTGATGCTATAGAGGTTGCAAGATTCCTCATTCCCACGGTCGGATCCCGGAAAATTGTGCTCAGGGGTGGCTGTGGCTGAGGCACATCTCCGCGCCACCTTTTTCAAATTCTCCTTATGTCAGGGTCATGTGCTGTCACGTGCCCTCAGCGTCCAAATGGTCACATGACTTGGCGGGGTTGTCGACCAACCTCTATTACCCTCTGTCGCCATGGCCCTCATGACACCTCAATCGTGCACTGATTGCAAAGGATTGGTCCGCACCATTCCCCGAGTCATTACGTTTGGGCTGATAAGGGGTGGGAACACATGCGCGCCCTTTCCGACCAAGATCCGATTGCACCTCCTCCCCATTATTAGCTATTGGCCGTGGTGAGTGAGCTGCAATGGCTGTATTCCTGTCTGTCTGGAACATGTAGACATGTACGACACAGAAACTTCTCACTGTGAACTTATCCGCATCCCCTACATTTTGATTATTTCCCTGCGTTACGTAATCTGTCACGGCACTTATAATGTCACCTGGACAGCCACCTCCCAGTCTTTCTTATCGGATGCGTCGCCTTCACACTCAGTGTCAGCAAACGTGAACATGAACAACTCGACTGGTAGCATATCAATGGGCATGATGACTCCATGGTTGCATTTCGGAAATTCAGATTACCTGTTCTTCCAAGCTTGGCGCCCTTCATCCGATGGTGCGATCGTTGGCGCTTGCATAGGGTTGTTTTTGTTTTCCACGTTAGAACGCTGTCTCGCCGCCTGTCGACGCGTTCAAGAATTATGCTGGAGGGCTAAGTCCGCAGGTCATTGATTTCTCTCACTCCCGATTTCTGACAATACCGGCTAGAATAATCCTCATGTCAAACAAGGTGCCCTCTGGAGAAGACACTATTCCTGCGAGCAGGCGGCTTGTTCCTCCGTTTACGCCCTCTCACGATATCCTACGTGGAGTAATTCAAGCCATCCAATCGACTTTTTCGTTCGCTCTCATGTTGGCTGTCATGTAAGCATGGTTTGATTTCTGCGTGTGTTCGAAACTTCAATGCAAGGACGCACAGGACTTTCAATGGTGCATATATCATTTCTATCATCCTAGGGCTTGGCTTTGGAGAGGTTTTAGTTGGCCGCATTGGCCGCAAGCAGAGAGTTTGATTCGCAGTGATGCCTTGGCGAAAGTCTAGTGACGTGTTAGCACTCTCGGACATGTTGCTCCTGGTGATAGATACCTTGAGGATCATTTGATATCTGTATTTGCTGTCATCTAATAATGTGTGGACTGAGAAAACAAAACTTGGAATTCTTATGTCGCGTAACAAGTACCTGGATCTTGAGCTTGAGACACCACGATATCGTATTGCAGCGGCGGTGGCCGCGGGTCCCCGACTCCCTGAGGCTTCTAGTTTACGATACCTTAGCCGAAAATATGAGAATCTCGTCAGTCAAACGGCCACAACAGATGTTAGTATCTTTTTGACGATGACCATTGACAACCAATGCTTTTTTATTGTACAATACTACATATCAAAGATGTTTTATATCGCTTCAAAATCGTCACCGAAACCCATGTCGTCGTTTATGAGGCTAAAATAATTCTTCTTGGTCGGAGATTGGTTCTCTGGCTGTCAGCAGCCTTTCGCTTTCCTTTCCCTCCCGTGTCCTCCGCATCGAGCTTTGACACATGGACCATAAGGCACGCCTTCATGGCCTTCAAACCCATCGGCAGTGACCTATTGGGATCTTTCGCCGTTGAGGATTTGTTCTCGTGAATCACCTGATGTTTGAAATGAATAGAGTGGTTCAATATGCGAACCGTCCAGGATGTCACTTTACACTTACAACTTCCTAACGAGTAGGTCAAAAATTTTGGGCGGGCCTCTGGGAACGACATCTGCCCTGAGATAGACAATATGTCTGATCACATGTCTCGACTATTTGCGGGTAACATTTCCCTCTAACAAATCGCTTCGTAGGTGCCTTCGACTGCACAAAACCATCCCACTTCCGTGGGAGTCGGGGATGTGAAGGAACCAAACAAGACCATCCCCAGGTGAAAAACTTTTTTCGCCTGTTTCTGGGCTCAGCGAGAAATAATTTAAATACCCTTCAGTTCATCCAGGATAACTGGGAACTCCTTAGAGAGCTATCTCACAAAATGTTTTTCGTTTCTGCCGTTCTCACTGCTGCATTCGCTGCTGTTGCAAATGCACACTTCCAACTTCAATACCCTTTGCCAAGGGGACCATTTGTTCAGGATTCGGAGCCATATTTCTGTGGTCAGTAGTATGCTAGTGCTGAACGGTAATTCTCTGAACCACAATTATATTGTAGACGGGTATGACAACGCGGTTTCAAATCGTACTGTATTCCCCATCAGTAACGGGATGATCAACCTTAACAGTGAACACCCGACATGGACTGGTACTTTTTTCGCCACGCCCAAAGGTAATCAGACAGGCTGACTTGGGTTTTCCTACCGTGTAGTTGGTGTCATTATCTCCATGGCCCAGGACCCAACGTCGTTCGCTAATTTCAGCTCTTCGTCGGGGTATCAGTTGGTCGTCCCATATTTCCAGACGAACGGAGAAGGGATGTATTGCTTCCCAATCAACATCACAGCGTCTGGAGTCTCTGGCATCCAGGATGGAGTGAACGCGACTATCCAGTTCATCTTCGATGGGGGCGACGGCGTCCTGTATCAGGTTAGTTTAGCATTCTGATTCAGAAATAAGATCTCAGAATTAATGGAACCGATAGTGCGCAGACTTGACGCTATCCGCTAATACGACGGTTCCAGCTAACGCGACTTCTACCTGTACCAATGTCACGGCGAGTGTGGCCGCTTCATCGCCGACGGCGACGGCGACGGCTAGCAGCGCTGCCGGAAAGTATATGGTGACAAACTCTGGTGTTGTTGCAGCTGTTTTGGCGGGCCTAGCGTCGTTCCTTTGAAGAGAAATTTCGCGACACTAAGTTTCAGGCCGAAATTTGTAGCACAGGTATCACGCAGAATCAATTGTAGTCTTGTTAAGTTTTTGAAATATTAAAAGTCTAGTGGTATGATGCTGGCCAATACTTGCAAGTAAATAACCTCAGTTACAGATAATTATTGCGCTGTCATGCAAAACGCATCATTAACGAGTTCTTACGGCAGTTCCAACGAGTGGGCCAAAGCCCAGTGAAATCCGGATGCGGCCCCTGCGAAATGAAATGTTGAAGCCTAAATAGAGCAGATCACGCGAGGAGTTGGAAAGTAATGTCGTGAATAACCAGCACAAAAGGTGCAAGAGCATGCATCTTTCCCGTTTCACCTGAAGCTGATTAATCTGAAAGAACTCGATGAAGAGAGAGTAGAAAGGCAAAAAGATGGTGCTGATATACCTGCGCTCGACTTGCAAACTGCAGTGATGGGCGTGATACCCGCAGAAGGCTGCACCCCTACCGATGATGCCGTAACAAATGAAACAAGCGAGCATGCCACAGGGCATAAGTACATACCTGCGTCTTCCTCGTGCATTCCTATTACTTATCAGTGATGCTAGATAGCAAAGCAAGCGCGAGTCCCGACGCGGGCGAGTGAGATCGGCTAACCAGTTCGCAATTTCGCATCCGCAAGGACTTCGGGAAAGTGCGTGCGTGTCATAGGGTCCAGCTGCGCGGTACGAAATGAAGAGCGTGCAATGGAACGGGTTCGGCTCAGAGTGGCTATCTCATGGATCAGCATTGCGAAGATCCCGCCGCACTTCTTTAGCGCAGAAACGACGTTTACTTATTTTGTTGTTGACCGTGCTTCAGTGTCGACAGCTCTCAAACGGCCTGTTGGAATCAAGCGGTAACGTTAGATTCTGTCTCTGCAGATGACTGGGTCAAAGGGCCGTCATAGAGATGGGCGGATTACCTCTTATGGTAACGGCGACGGCGAACCTGCTCGCGCCTATTAAATTTTAAAATCATCTTCCACCGCGTCTGCGCTTAAGTAGTGCTTCTTCGTCGTGCAAGTCGTCGGAATCATTGATGCCATCGATCAGACACTGGCAAGTTCACTGCATATCCATATCGCTCAGATGTTGTCCCTGGCTCATGACATGACAGGTGGATGTTTGTCTACGTCGATTCTTATTCGCGGGGGCTACGGTGCTGCGTGGAATTTGTGCTCATGAATTTCATATAGCGACGGTATGTCTCGGTTGCGTCCACGGAGCCTTTGGGACACATACACGACACGGATGTGCCTGCAGATGAGCCCACATATCAGTGCCATTCCTCTTTGGCGTTCCCAATAACGTTGTAGGTATAACGAATGTCTCGCCATTTGAAAAATCAACAAGTCATGCTGACTGTCCGAGACAGTTAGGGTCGATAACTGGACTCGGTGAGGTTGCCCAGCTTGATCATACGCTTGGAAGTACGGCGCAGGCTCACCCTTTCATCGTCCGTCGTACAGCCGAAGAGCGAGTGGCAGTGCACAGATTCAGGGGTGTCGTACCGAACAGCATGTAGCTTGATACGTACACCCTGATCAGCAACGGCACCGCAGCACAGCGCACTCCTTCGTCCGCGGGCTTGCGTCGGTGCCATGAGGTGGTTTCATCGAAAGCACGATCAACCTTGGGAGGTTGTAGGATGCGAGACTGTAGAACCCGTGCTCATGTTTGATGAAACAGGTGATACTCATCCTGCGATCTCGAGGGGTACCTGCTAATTGTCTCTTTCCCCAGAAATTGATATCGTGCACATTGGAGCAAATGACCTGTGTAGGAAGTACATCTTTGACTTCAAGAAGCACGCCCCGGATGGGGATCAATGTGCCAAACGCGCTGTTGTTCTCACAACAGCAGCTATTACAGGAGGTTGCGAAGCAACATCACAACGTTTTGCTCCTGGGGGGTGAACATTTCTCACTCTTCCGACGTTTCGCAATGGACTGATGACGACTGGAGTCACAGGTGGACGTTGACGCGCTTACGACAGGGAAAGTGGTATCGAATAGAGATTGATTATATTGGGCGCGCAGGATACGTATCCGGAAAACCCCCTGCCTTGCGACGACCCCCTTTCATAGCCGTCCTTCAAGGACAGCGTTCGCTTTCGTAACTTATTGAACGTGTGTATCCTCCCAGTCGCCTCTCCTGTATTTCTATCTCATCCTCGTGGGCTCATTACTTCATCCCAAGCACATCCATTTATATTCGTTCACCGTATCAGGTCCGTTAGGAACGATCTGACTGCGAGACACATATTGAAGAGGTCACGATCACGCATTTCAATGATGAGAAGCGTAACAGATGGTGATATTACCTCAAGACCTTCATTTAATTTTGGAAACGCCTCGTGCAAGTCTTCTTTGGCAAGATGGATCGATTATTTCACCTCGGAGAGAGTTGCGGAGGCGGGAAAGCACGAATGCCAGACGTGAGTAATGCCACATCCGGCAGGCTCGTATAAAATAGTAGACTGGTGAGCCCTCAGGTTCCTCGGTCCACCCCCTTTGTAAATGCACTCGAAGCTCCTTGCTAGCCCACTCGACATGGTCAACTGCTGTACCCTCATCTTCTCCTGTCTCTTCGGCAAGAACATCAAGCACACTCGCAAGAACATCGAAGTCGTCGCCCAAGGCAATGATAAGGACAGCCTCAAGAGCTGTTCGGGTCCGGCATACACACATGACACGTTGGCAAAAACGACACCTGTGAAGGTTGGCCCCCGTGTTACGCACACTGAGCAGTTTCTTTGCAAAGGGGGTGTCGACGCTGGGAGACTAGTTGATATCTCCCGCAAAGGGCTATATTCCATGGCAAAGACGATGGGCGGTAACGTCCTGTTAGAGGAGCAGTAAGTCTTCCTCCCCTGACTCTGCATCAGAATGATCAATGCGCTCCATTCCGACGCAGATGGGATTGTATCATTCGTCATCCTAGACTCCAAAAACGGGATGAATTCAAAGTCGTAGTGAGCACACTTTTTTTACTGTGTGAATTACTTGATGTTATTGAACGTGCGTTCAGGTTCATTACTATGCGACTGTGGCGCGGTCAACTTGGCCAGATGCGCAGAGACCCGTGCAGATTGAAGCCGCCAAAGGCATCAGAGGGTTAATGACCGTTGTGGACCGGCATACAGAAATCTGCTAATCTGCTGCATCCCGGCTTTATCTTTCTTTTCTTTTCTTTTCTTTTCTTTTCTTTTCGGGTTTTTTAGAGGGGCTCAAGGGGTTTCACCATCGGGTATGTGTATCGTTATGACATCCTGGGACTTGACTTGTACAACAAACACCACCACTTACGACTCAACGCAAAAGTAATGACGAATCACTTACGCTACTGTACAAGTACCATACTACATACAATTTAAAGAGATAGACCACAGCGACAGCAATAGATTTTGATGATTTCAACAAGTCTACGCTGACTTTTCGATGCGGCTCTCCGCCCTGCTGGCATATCCCGTCCATGACTGTGGGACGACTTCATTAATTACCGGCCGGGTCAAGCGTGATCGGTGCATACCTCGTCATAGAGCGCAACATTTGGTGCGCCCAAGAGTTTCAGACCCAGCCATAAAATTCCAGCTGTCATGCCACTTCCACAGGTAGTGGTAATTGGACGCTTCCCCGTCAAGACCAACTGCGCCTGGTCAGCTCCAATGGCATCCACGATGGCTTGCCGTAATTCAGGTTCAGATAAGACGGTGGTATAGTGGATGGAGGTATTGGGTACTGTGTGAGTTTTGAGGAACACGTCGAATGGAAGAGAGAATGAACGTGGGATGTGCCCCGAAGATAGACCGGGTCCCGGGTCTGGGTCAGTCCCAAGGAACCTACACGTTATCGTGGGTAAGGACACGGTACCATATGCAGTGCAGTAGAAATTCCCATACCGGCCGCGGGAGCGAGCGTCGACAACCAGTTCTGCAGCGGGATCTGACGCTGGATTCAGAAGCGAGTTGGCCACCACCTGTTCATAGGCTGCCATCGGTTCTCAGAATGAATATGATTGGTCGATAGTGCAAATGAAGTCTCACAGCGGATAGATGCTCCGTCGAGGACAGGAGTGGGGTAGGTGGACGTCTTCTCTCCTGTGGGTGGGGCACCCTCAGTTTCAAAACCCTCTGCCTCCCAACGTGGTAGACCACCATCAAGGATGCTGGACTTTTGATGGCCGAACGCCCTGAACATGAAGAGCGCACGAGGCGAGGAGAAGACTCCGTGTGTATCGTATCTAAGTCATCATTCACTCTTTCTGGGTCATTCTCTCGGCTGGAAAGGAGCTCACATTACTACATGGGAGTTGGAGTGGATGCCAAGTTTTTCTATCCCGGAATTGTTCAGCGTTGAAAAAGATTGGACGGTATGAAAAACAGACCACATGCATCGGCAAAGAATCGCTCAGAAGGCATCATGTGCTTGAGGCCGAGTTCATGAGGGCTCGCGACCTCGTCGAGGTCCAAGAACTGCGCGCCAGGGATGCGCTTCGCCTGGAACTCCTGCAGGGGTTTCCGAGGGGAGCCGGGCCTGAACCAGCTGGCATCCAGGACCGACACACTCCCCGAAGACATCACATCGCGCAGGTTGGATGGGGAGAGCAGATATGGGGCCATGGTCGTGGTGGAGATGAACCTAGGTGGGGATGGGAAAGCGAGCCTCCCGAGACGGAGTAAGACGGGCAACATCAGGCGACATCCAAGCTAATCATAGCGTACATGAGAACAACATGAGAAGTTTATTTATTTATTTTTCGCGACCGACGGTTAGGTCAAGTCCCGATTGGGTTGTCCTCCTTGCAGCACTCGTCGAGGAGCATCCCAAAGTCCACAAGGACGACCACAACGATGCCGTCTGATCAGAGTACATGGTTGATCGCCATCCCACATGACGGGGATGCGGAAGGACTGCTCCCAGAAATCGCGTCCAAGCTCGCTCAAGCGTCTCGGTCCTCGCAGACAGCCGTTGCCGAGTTTGCCATCCCTGCGTTCAAGGTGCACCTCCCTTTGTCGTTCCTTGTCCACCACGCAGTGTTCATTTAAGGCCAACCCGTAGACCGGCACCCTAGATTCCCTCATCACTCTCTCCGAGGAGCTCCCGAAGCAGGACGCGTTCTTCACTTCTACCGTCGCGAAGACGGTTGACACCCTGCGCAACCTCCTCAATAATGATCCTGCAAAGCTTGCACAGCACATCTTGGTGAACGAACGAAGCGTCGATGATTACATTTTCAAGGGCTGGCGATGGAACGAAGGCAGATATGGCGTGCAGAGAAGCCTGCGAGAGACCGTCGACGTCCTCAACAAGGTAATATCACACGTCTCCACCCCATCCCACCCCACCTCATTCATACCAATCGCCGCATGCTAATCACGCGCTCAGGACATGGCATCCATTGATAACATGATGAAGTCTAAACTGAATAACTACAACCTTGTCAAGGGATCCCTCGTGCAAATGCAACGAAAGAAGACGTGTGTTCATGCCTCATTCTGCTCTCTAGCCCCGTGGTTGACGCTCTGCACCCAGGGGTAACCTCTCCGTGCGGTCTCTTGTCGACGTCGTGTCGAATGAAGACATGATACAAGATTCAGAATACATGCAAACATGTCTAGTGGCAGTACCAAAGTAAGGTTTTGCGATCATGTCCCCTCCCATCTTTTCCGCTTGCACATCACTCATCTTTAATCTAAAAGAACGCTTACGAAAGAGTGGAATGCGAAATATGAACGTCTGACGAGCATGGTGGTCCCGCGTTCGTCATCGTGAGTTACGGTGATGTCGCGATGCAAACACGTTTCTGATCGTTGCGTGCCGTGAACAGCGTCATTGCTTCTGACGATGAATATACCCTCTTTGGCGTCGTGATTTTCAGAAGGGTGCACGACGAGTTTGTGCAGAAATGCAGGGAGAACAAGTGCGTTAATCCGGGCGAATAAATAAGAAAAGCTGTCAAATTGAACGCTGAAGCGTCACAGATTCATCGTGCGTGACTTTGTGTACTCGGAAGAGCAGATAGACAAACAGCGAGAAGAGCTCGAGGTGGCGGATACTACCGAGAAGGAGCTTTGGGTGAGGGACCACGCAAGGCGTCCCTGTTCCGTGCTTACTTATCGCTTCTCTAGACGGAACTATTGAGGCTGTCCCGGACGAACTTCTCAGAGTCCTTCCAGCTCCTGGTACATATCAAGATCCTGCGCTTGTTCGTAGAGAGCGTCCTCCGATATGGTCTACCTGCGAACTATGTTGGGCTTGCTATCAGGGTATGGAATATCCCTTTTTCCTTTGAAGCTATGCTGATCCCCCCCACTTACCCAGCCCGATCCAAAGTCGACCAAGAAGACGCTCTCGACTCTGACTACCCAGTTTGCATACCTCGCCCCTCGTTCCGGCCGATCCAAGAAACAGAAAGAAGGTGGAACAGATGAGTTCATAGGAGAATATCAAACACTCCTGGAGCAGGAAATTTTTGATTTTGTATTATACGAGGTACCCTGGATCGTTTTCTAACACTATCTCATGTATAGTACCTCAGTGTAACTCGTTCACCGACCAGATTCATACCAGATAAATAGCTTTTATTAGTGGAAGGATAACAATATGGTCAACCCACTATTGTAGAGACTATCTGCCTATGTAATGTACAAAAAGCAAAAAGGGAGACAACCGCAGGAGATAGAGCAAAGTATGAAAGGAACACAGCGACACAATGTGACAATCCGGACACAGGAAAACAGAGAAACTGGATAGAAGCTGTCGAATCCAACAATAGCCTTACCAAGACTGGGTGCATCAGCTTGATAGACATATAGGCATCCCGGAGCAAGATAATTGATGGAAGTGATGATAACAGAAGCAACGCGACGGTCTGTCCGTCAAGTATGTGCGATGGTGGATAAGAAAAATGGGTGAGTGAGACTATTTCGACCTTGAAGAGAAGCGAAATGATGCCGTTGTGTAGATGATGTGAGTGAGTTAGCGTGACAGAGGCGGAGTGATGGATGCGACGGAACGGGGTACCAGATGGAGATACAAATCTCCTGATACATGTTCCCAGATAAATAGAAATCCTGAATGGATAGGAGTCCCATGACAAGTGAGAGAGACAGAGAGAGAATAACAGTCGGTTTCAAAAGGAACATCACATTCCTTCTGGATGAGGGTAAGACCATGTTCTCGAGGGGGTAGTCCACCGTATCAGTGCCTTTTTTTTCCTTCTTCCGCGGCAAACTTGGTCCGTTCTTTTTCTTTTTCTTCTTTTTCTCTTTTTGTATTTCGGAAGAGCTGAGGGGTAAAGTAAGGATGTCGAAAGGTGCGTACGAACCGGGGCAACTCTCAGAGCCCAAGGTTCGACATCACCCGCGACACCTCGTCCACAACTTCCTCATCCATCACCCTCGCATTTCTCTGGGCAGAAGATCCCATCACGGCCGATGGCCTTGGCGCATATACACTAGGGAATGAGGGTGCGGTGACGCTCGTCGGGCTCGAATTCCCCCCCGTACCTCCCCCGGTAGACGTTGTGGGTGATTCTGGAGGTTGAAGTCGCGAGGAACCCTCGGTGATTCGCGAGAGGGAGTACGTGAGATCAAGGGACTGTGCGCGATTTTGAAGAGACCGGGGTTTGGAAATCTGTTCCTTGATCTTGGACTCAAGGAGGGAATCCGAGCCCCGTTTCAGAGCATCGTCGGTATTGCGGGTTCGGGATGTGATTCCTGAGCCCTAGAAGACATCGATGCGGTGAGGTAATGAACTTGGGATTGCGGCAAAGTGAAAACCCACAATTGGCGGTAATGGTGTCCAATAGTCAAGCCCCGTCCCCGGCGGCCCATACGCTGATTGCGAATCCTCATGTTCCTCGAGATCGTAGATGTATGCAGGAGCATTGAAGAGTGCTTTTACATCTGGGGATGAATTCGCCAGCCTCAGCCGTCGATCACCGAGGATCTCCGACGACCGGGTCAACTCGACTGACTCTGCGGAAGTTAAAAATGAGTCTCCAATCCATGTAGAGGCGTTTTCACATATGACCAAGTAGAGGATGAGAGCTCACCATGCCTTCTTGCAGTCGAAAGTACTTTGCTATCAAAGTGTGGGAATGCCTCGGCGAACGAGTCGCCCCTCTTGTGTGTGTGCGCCGTCGGTGAAGGGTACACCCGTACGTTATGATTTAATAGGAATTGTTCGAGCATCTCCCTTGCCGCAAGTAGGAAGTCGCTATTTGACCTCTGACACCTAAATTTGAAGCTATACTCGCCCTGCGATTGAATGTGCGCCGTTTGCGGCGAGGCTTGAGAGGTGGATGGATGATCCAGTGAGGTACTAGAACCATTCGTTGAGTGAATTGGAGCGGGAGTTTTGAGATTCGGTGTGATTGATACTTGGAATTCACGTTTGACACGTTCAACAAATGCGACAAACTCCGGGGAGGAGCAGACCACCGGTAGATCAGAACTAGGTGGAACTGCCATGTCCGCCTCAAATGGAACATGTTCCTGTTGATGGTAAGATGAAGCAGGACATGTAAGATAAAAGAAACGGACTAATAGCATAGCAGCAGCAATCTGCACTTGGCTCTCGGGACCGAAAATCGTCACGACGTCCGAAGCTGTTTCTTTATCCGGGAACCGCACACGCGAATTGGTCTTGGACTCGATATCGTGTATAAAGATAGCTTTTTCGCCAAGCAGTGTGCGGTGGTATCGGCGGGGGATCGATAGGGTCTCATTGACATAATCCTTGTCCTAGAGTCGGGTAAATAGGCTGTTGCACTGAGTACCACGGCGACTCGACGCACCTTTGGGTTTACAATCTCCATAACCGATTGCTTCAGATTATCCAGATTGATTGCATTCTTGGACGGCGTTCTCGCCACGACATTATCCTCATTATCGTTATACCCGCCCAGTGCAGCAAACTCTTCTGCATTCGAAAACTTGACGTAAACTCCATACTTCTTCATGATCCTCTGAATGTTCCTTCCTCCGATACCAATGATACGCTTATGGTATGCCTCTGGAACATGGAATGATATCTCAGCGGGAAGCTCCTCTTGCAGAAGCGTAAGACCAGTCAAGATTGAGGCGTCGGAGCCCGAAAGATCGATAAGGAAGTTGTGGTCGTTAAACGTCTCGAACTTTATTTTGACCGATGCCGATTGCATAATCTTGTTGATCTTGCCGTTCTTCTTTCCTGAGATGAACTCGCGGTGTTCGTTGGCGAGTTCAACCTGAAAGCGAATTTCGTGATGGAATGCCTGTCGTTTTGTGCAGCGTGAACAATCGTGAATACATTGAGGAGCACGCAAAACGCACCTTCACGAGATCCAAATCCAAGATCATGTTAACGGCCGCTCGGACTTCATATTCGAGACCGTGCATCTCGAAACACATGCTTTTGAAGACGACCTCTGCGCCAGTCGTGAGCGAGATTTGCTTCAAGAGGGTCGTCACCTGCGAACTGCTGAGTGTCGCAGGCGGGAGGAGCACGTTGAATTGAATTGGCAGGAGCCAGAAAGACGCAACGTAATATTGACAGGCCTGATTGTGCGAGATGAGAAAATAACATGGCACAAAAGGAATCAAAATACACACAAGTTGCATTATCCCTCTGATCGTCCTCTGTACATTGACCCGGTGATCGCCATATACGGTAATCAAGCTCGTCGAACTGCCGATGGGTGGGAACTGGATAAAAGTCGCGTTGTCGGACATGATGGACTTGAGGTCCTCTACCCGATCAAGAACCATCCAATCGAGCTTGCGGGGAACGATGACAGTGTCACGAGAGATAACGTTCTTGCTCTGTGCACGATGGAATTAGTAGTGTTCACAAATCTGCAGGAGCGAAACGAACCTTGTTTGCAGAGAGCTGGAACAGCATGTCTCTGGCTCTCTGAACGCCGAAAAACTCTCCGGTGATCCATATGATGTTTGGATTGTGAGCCTGCTGATGATGACCCCCTTGAGACTGGCCAGACTGAACATTGCCATTGGTGCCGACCGACGGCGGGACAAGATCGGGGCCAACGAGGCCCTGGAGAGGGGAAGGGCAATAAATGTTGGTGGCAGTCTCCTCTTGAATGGATTGAAGCACATGACGTTTACGGCCAGCAATGATGGCATGTAATTTTTGGTCAATTTCGCAAGGTTCCGCATGCAAACCGCTCTATAGCCGGGATGAGAGAAAGACGAGGAGAAGATAGAGGGAGACGGACGAGTTCATCCAACATGACCAAGAGCCTAACCCTTGCGAGCTCTGTCGTATCGCCTTGACCGGTGACAACGAGCTCACAGACACGCTCAGTTTCGAGACCGGTCCAACCTGCGCTGGTGGATATACCGTCGGGAGGTGTTCGGCTCGAGAGGGAAAGAGGGGAGTTAACGACGGCGATGTGGGCATAGGTAAGGGAGGCGATTTCGTCGAGCTTGCGGCGTACGTCGGATTTGAGTGTAGGTTTTGAGGAGGGGGAATCGAGGATGTCGGAACGGGGCACCTTGATGGCGGTGCGATGCTGAAGAGGGGGTGTGAGGAAGAGGGGCTAAGAAGAAGCGAGGAGAGAGGGGGCTGACCTGTACAGGACTGTCTTTAAGAAGCATACCACGGGCCAGCATGACCTGTTGGTATGCGCCAGAGATGTAAAAATTCCAACTGCGACCGCCGTCTGAGAGGAGGGAAGAGAGTTGTACATTGTGGAGAGACCTTGCGAGGATGGCGAGCTTCTCGACTGTCTCGGAGTCAGCCTGATTTGACGGAGAAGGCTGTGTTGCGGGGAGGGGGAGGGCGGAGGGAAAGTTTTCGGGGAGATGTTGGATGTGGGGAGGGAGACGGTGGTCATGGGCGTCGAAGGAGGAGGAAGGCGAATGAATATGGCGGGACCTGCGGGGATGAGTGAAGGATATGGAGTAGATATCCATCTTCTTGCTAGGTGTTGTGAGGGAAGGAGAACAAGTGCCGGCAGCGGGAAGAATAAATGAGGGGGTATGCTTCTCTCGGATTAGGAGGAGGGTATTCGCTCCTCAGCGCCAATGTTTCCCTCACTGCGGACTGAACAACGCAATGCGAGTGAGTTGCGGATGTGGCGCGGATGTCGTTGTCAACGATGGGGTCGGCGACACGCTCTACTCGATGCTCGTCGTGCTCGTCGTCGTCGCAGTCGTGGTCGACGTTGTGCGATGGAGAGATTCTTTTTCTGGCTGTCGATTACTATTGTTATTTTATTTTATTATAAATAAATAAATAATACAACCGTGATATTATCAATCTCGATCATGTCCAGCCAGTCTGAGGAGTGGTCCGTTCTCCAGGTCCGTGCCCGTCCTCGTCCTCGTCCTCGTCGTCTTCGCCGATCCTGACAACGCCCCCGCAGTCGATCCACCCGACGATCTGCGTATCCAACGAGGATGAGATCGTCACCCTTCTCGTCCCCGTCGAGCTCGGCCTCGACACCCCCCTCCGCATATTTTCCGTCCCACACGACACATATCTCTCTTCCTCTTCCTTCACCATCCCCGCCGATGTCCCCTCCCTCTCCGCCTCCCTTTCCATCCTCCCCCCTCTTCATCTCCGCATCGCCCTCCCTCTCTCGTATCCCGCCCACTCTCCCCCCATCATCCAATCCCTCCTGGCCACCTCCGCCTGGTTACCCCCATCAACGCTCACCCTTATCAAGGAACGCATGACCGCAATGTGGTCTCCAGGAGACGATTCAGGGGTTCTCTATACCTGGGTCGAGTGGATACGCACAGGTGATTTCTTGGCAGACATCGGACTACTTGCCGACACGCACTCTATCCAGTACGCCCATTTCTTCTTCTTCCCTCTTTCGCTCATACCGTCTACCGCCCCTTCCGACCTCCAGAATTCCCCATCCGTCCCCACAGCTCCTCCTCCCTCCCCTCCTCGCCTATGCCTCCTCATCCAAATCAGATGAGTTTGCACACGCCTCTTATCTATGCGCGATATGTCTGTCAGAGCGCAAGGGCATTCACTGTCTTGCCCTTTCATGCGGTCATGTCTTCTGTAGAGCATGTCTAGTCGATATGTGGAGACTACATGTCAAGGAAGGCCAGGTCTCTCTTGTTGGTTGTCCCGAACTTAACTGTGGGAAAACTGATGCAAAGGATGCGGATGGTTTCCGCGAAGCAACAGAGGATGAAGTCAGAGCCGTCCTCTCGGAGAACGAACTTGACAGATGGAAATGGCTCCGCAAGAAACGCGACATCGAACGTGATCCAACCATGGTCCACTGTCCGATGGAATACTGTCAGGAACCCGTCACAAAACCTAAATACGATGCATCGAGGATTGACCGCTCTGACGAAGACGATTCCGGCTGGGCACGTCTGCGCACCTGTACTTCATGCAGTTACTCTTTTTGTGCTTTTTGTAGACGCACTTGGTACGCTTTCACGCATCGTCCCCGTGTCTCTGTTGATCCTCGCTACCAGGCACGGGCCACACACTCCTTGCCCACTCCCTCTAACGTCCAGATTCATCCTCGATTACCTCTCGGCCCCGCCGGATTCCTCCGATCGCCGTGCTATAGAACGCCGATATGGTCGTAGCAATGTGTTCAGACTCGTGAGGCAGCACGAGGAAGAGCAACAGAACAGGAAATGGATGGATTCCAGCACGATAGCTTGCCCCGGTTGTGAAATAAGAGTCGAGAAATCAATGGGCTGTAATCATGTGCGTACAACTCTACTTCATATCCTCGGATAGCAAGGCAGACGGGTTATGGCGCTTGCAATGCCTTTGTTCTTGTCCCAATCACTTACACTATCCTGCACCTTGCGTTGCACCAAACCTTATAGATGACCTGTGCTAAGTGTGGAGCTCACTTCTGCTACCGCTGTGGTACGAAGATCTCCGGAGCAAATCCGTACCAGCACTTCTCCACACCGCATACACCCTGCTTCTCGAAACTATTTGACTTTGTCCCGAGTGCAGCAGATGAGTGGCAGCCGGTAGAAGGGTTCGAGTTTATTTGATCCATTCTAACAAATAAATTGTAAGTCCTCGAGGAGGATCTAATCTAGTGCAGATGAATGTATCCGAGAATTTTGTTCCGTTTACACACTGTTTGAGGGCAAAGAATGACACAGTCTGACCCTTCAAAGCTTCACAGTCTATATACAAGTCATGTCAACAAACATGGTTCTTGGATATTGTTTTCGAAGTTCACGAGTTTGTCCGCTGTGTAGATTATGTGTAGTTCAAAAGGCTAACAGAGGTCCCATTGCATAATCCATTCAAGTCAACATCTTACCACCAGCCAAGGCAAAGAGCTCGTAACTGGCCGGGCAGAATCGACAGGGAGCAACCCACTCCAAAGAGCAGTTCATGCAGAAAACGCTGTTTTGTCGACGCATAGTTGCACATAACGCGTAACGTCGTCTAGCATGGCAATGGCTCACATTGACATGACGAATAGCACAAACTCTGTCCATGCTCTCGTGCGCCTCCTCAAATCATCCACCGATCCACCATCCATCCCAGGACCCTCTAAGATCGAGATAGCTTGTCTTGCTTGGTCAGATCCATCTTTCGGCGCAGCAAATAAGGGTGAAGTCATCGGGGAATGGCTACTCACCCTGCTCGGACAAGCAAAGAAACCAAGGAGTGCAAATTCCGTCTCTGATCCCATCGCAGATGCTAGATATTGGTCATTGCTTTGCGGCGTGCTTACTACTCCGCTTCCAACAGCCGCACGGCCCATAAAAACATGGCTCCTTCCGCTGCTGAATCGATTCCAACTCGACACAATTGTCATCCAGTTGCTCACTCTTCACTCCTCGCAAGTACTTGCCCCAGCTCGAGCCGCGCTTGCCGTCCTTTGGCCCTTGGCGAAGGTGAAAATCGGCGTTGACGCGCTGGGGGACTGTCTCAGTGCCGTTTTCGACGCTTGTACGGAGTGGGAGCGTGTAGACGATGATTTGGGTTGGATCTGTTCAGCTGTTGTCGGCGCGTACAGGAACGCGCTGGCAAATGCGGGGAACAAGAAAAAAGTGAGTATCTCGTTGTCGGTCGTCGATGGATTGCGGCCAGACCTTGGTAAATCGCGGATCTCAGGACTGAATCCCTCTCATGATTGTCCAGCTCTACAATTCCTTTCTCACCACCCACCTTTCTTCCTGGCTGTGCGCAATCTGCACCAGCCCTACCCTTGTTAGTCCCTCGTCTACGAAACAGCTCCAAGACAGTATATATGCTGCGGGCGCAGACACGCTCTTCTCTCTCGATGTTCTCAAACAGCCACTTGATACACTGTTTTCTGCCTTGTCCTCGTCCACGCCTCTCATTTCCTCGCTCCTGCCCGTTCTCCCGAAAGTCTTCACCTCTTTTCTAAGCGCGACACACAGACATAGATCTGCGCTCTTTGTCTCTGCATCTAGCGCTGTTGGCGGAAAAGAAGAAGTTCGGAAAAGGGGAATGGATTTCATAGGAAGATGCTGGACCCTAATTTGGGGTTCTGCGAGCCTTCGGGGGCACTTTGAAGTGGAGAAGTGGAAGTCCGTTATTGGTGTTTTTGAGATTATAGGAAAAGAGCGCCTCTTCGTTTCCCACTCTGTCCGTGGCACACATATTGACGCGGCAAACGGCGAGTATGGAGGGGAACTGGCTTTGAGTGAGGCAAGGGACAAAGCCGTTGAGATCTTGGAAACTTTAGATGTTTCTTCTGAAGGTAGGTTGGTTGCATGGTCCTCGTTTCAAACGTGACACACGTGAGCAGACTCTCGAGCAGAACTAGTCGTTCTCTCCACACGGCTCTTGGACGTGCTCGTTCAGATTGAATACGACTTCGTAGGATCTGTATTGGAGAGAATACTCTCCGCCATTATCAATGTGAGTAGTCTCCTTATACTCTTTTGCGATTCCTATTTCGATCTTACTACCAGATTCCACCGCCACTATTCCACCTGGTCACAACACCAGCCTCAGAATTTCTTACACATGTGCTCGAGTATCACACTAAAACACGTACAGTACACACGTACGCGATGGCCCTTCTAGGTGCCGTGGTTGCGAGCTCTGCTTCTTCCACCTCCTGGACATTTTCATCTCCGACCATGAAGAGCACTTTCCCCCTTGCTTACCACCTACCTGCTCTTGCGCGTGCCCTCCATACATCATTAACACCCACTCAGACTACACCTCTGGCGATTGCTGTACTCCAAGCAGTTGAAAGCGCTTGGAGGGCTTTCAGGGATGCATACCAAGAAGAGGAGAGGGCTGCTAAAAAACGGAAGATTACTGAGGACACGGATAAGAATGGGCACGAAGCAAGACTGGTACCGGCTCAGGCTCAAGTGTTCTCTTACACGGGCCGTGTTGCAGGGACGGTTCTCTCTAATTTACCCGCGAACGCCTACACCAGGGACGAGGAATATTCTTTGGAGACTTTATGGGTCGATGTTGGGAAGTCGGGGTGGACAGTCATTTGGGACTGTCTGAGGGAAAAGACTGGAACAGGCGGGGAACATGACGTGATGAAAGGTAGAGATGGCAAGAAACGAAAGCGTGCGGTCGAAACTGGCCCTCCCTCCACACTTTACCCTCATATTGTGACATCTGCTGCCCTTCGATTTCTATATGACATCCGCGCTCGGGTGTCTTTTCCTCTTGGGGATTGCGATCGGCTCGGGGAAGTGCACGTGGGAACACTTTTGAATGTTGTGCGGGATGAGGCGTCGGATCCAGAGTTGGTCCTCGAAACCGTGCGTGGGTTACGCGTTGTGACTCTTGACTTTCCTTACCTCATGTCTCTGTACCAGATTCGGACCCTCCTTTGGCATATCTGGTACACACATCACTGCTCCCAGAAACAGATGGAGACACAGCCAATCTTCACTGCGACACTCGACATCCTCACCACTCGTCCCTTGTCCAAATCAAAATGGTCTGGTGTATCGGCCGCTCTCACTCGCGACAATTTGGGCCTCGCAGCCCTGTATGTACTGACGGATAGGTGGATCGATGTTCTCGAGTGAGTTCGCTTTTCGATGAAGGTAGAGTGGGTGGGAGTGCCTTTCGTCTGACTCTTTGGTGTTCGGTAGCACACTGGCTTCGACAGAAAACCTGGAGAGACTCGTTTCAATGCTTCTCGCCGTATCTCTTGATATCCCCGACGAGGATGCTCGGGAGAATTCCAATGAGATTTATCTGCAACGAGACCATGTTGCCATCACATTACGTGGTATTCTCCTCGATCTCCTCCGAAATGCACAGTTCTGGGAACTACATAACATCCGAGGTCCGTCACTCCGTTGACCTACTCGGTTTAGGACTAAGCCTAATTAACAGCCGTATTTCTATCATCTATACTGACTCTAACCACACCACTCTCTTCTTACTGTTTTCCTACCCCTGGAGTCGAGTCGCATTCGCCCGCAACCGCAATAGCTCAAACTGAGCTCACTCTTGCATGCAATGCATACAGACTCCTTCATTATGTGCCTCCAGAGTACTTCACTCGTCCCGTGCGTGCTGAGCTGGTCAAAAGGGCCATAGCCGGAGACGTTCAAATTTGCACAGAGTTAGACGGCGCGAACGGGAAAAAAAGCAAGGCGAAGAAGTATATGGATGGAAGTAACCCAAGTCTTCAGGGGAAGCATCATACGGAGGAAACGGGTGACAGTACCCCAGCAGAGGAATTGAAGAAATGGTCTCGCCGACTGACGTTCGTTCGGGTCTTTTTGCAGCGCGTGGGGCAGTTTCTGAACACATCCAGCCACAGCGTGAGTTTTATATTCTTACTCCATACTGTGCTCATGCAACATACGTGTGAAGTCTTCCTTGGCATTTGTCAATCATCTGCTCAGCTCTCCATCGTGCATATCTT
The DNA here is from genome assembly GCA_038090915.1 of Boletus eberwhitei. NCBI lineage: Eukaryota > Fungi > Basidiomycota > Agaricomycetes > Boletales > Boletaceae > Boletus > Boletus eberwhitei. Next base: position 66,004 of record JBBPNO010000009.1, read on the forward strand.
CCCCTTCAGAGGCAATCACGACTGCCACCCTCGATCTGATACAATTACACGTTGTGTGCGTTCCGACCTTCTCTCTGTGTGCATGTCGACATTGATTTCTGCCTTAGGAGCCTCCTGCGCTCACAGGAACCGGAGGCAGCAGTATCCATCTCTAGTGTCATATCTACGCTTGTAGACGCTAGACCGTTTTCACGGCCGAACTGTCAGGAGACGTGGACACATATCATCGTTCAGTCAAGCGTGCTCAGGCTTATCGAGCGTCTGACAAGTGACTTTGACCCCGCTAGGTACGGTCTCGCGATAAATTATATATGTTAGTGATAAGATGAACACACGGCAGTCTGCCCGATCTGGTTAAACGCGCATTGAAGATACTTCTCGAGGCTCTGGAGTCCGCGCTTTTACCACATGCACGAAGATTGGTGGAAAGAGATACCACCGAGCTAGATGAGTTCCCCTCGAGTGAACGAATCAATGCGTGGTCTCGTACCTTGTCGTTGACGCGGTGGCTGGGAATGGACTGTGCGTTTCATCAAGGGTCACCTAGTCACCGTTCTTGACCCTCTTTTAGTTCAAGTTGCTTCAACCCCATTTGGGCTGAAGTTGGCGACATCAACGATTCGTAGTGAAAATTTCGCTAGACTGGATTCCGAGACTTACTCAAGCATCCTCGGGCTTCTGTTTGAAGAGCTCTGGTGTATGCCTGACGTCTCGCATCGTGTGCACCTCGATGTCCTTATCGGTTTCTATACTGTAAACGGTGGCGACCGGGGTTCCGATAGTGCGTCGTTTTTCTTCCATGCTTCGATGTCGTTTTCTAACTCTATCTTAATAGTCGAACGTGTTATGGACGCTCACATAACACAATCCTCGAAGAAATTGTCCGTCGAAGACTTTTCTCACTTGTTAGATGTCCTGGCAGAAGGGATAGGAGGAAGCGGACTCCGAGTGGGCCAGCATGAACGCTTAATCCGTCTCGGTATGGTCCAGCTACACGACGCACCGCAAGGTATATGTGATCCCATAATTAAAGTTTTCATGTTACCGACAAATGTTCACAGGCACGCTAAAGGTCATCCAAAACTTTGCGACGCGATGCTTCAATCTATTCGCTGACCGAGAGGAGATCCATAGGGGTTCATCACATCTAAAACTGCAATACCTGGAATTTATTGCGAAGCATTGTTCAGATCGGGTACATATTCCTCGGTATGGTTGTCGACTACTCTGCTGACGATGAATCACAGCCAGCGGCCATTCGCTCGGTGGATCTTGGCAATATATGGTCACTCCTTGACAAAATACTCTCTGGATCCTCAGAGCACGACGCTACGACCGTGTTCCCCGTTTTTCACCACATCGTCACTATCATTGGTGCACTCATTCGACTGCGACGCGATCTTGTCGTGCATACCCTTCCCCACCTTAGCCTTGTCCTTCGCCAGCTGATGATGCTCAGCCGGAAGATACGTCCCCAACTCGGTGCAAAACAGAGCAAAATCGTCACAGACACATTCCCGTCGTGGCTGTCTGCCTCCCAACCTTTATCCACGGACGAAGCGCGCGCTTTCGCACGTCTCCTCACCTCGCTTACCACCAAAACAGTCCCGAGAACGCACGGCTACGCACATCCACCGACGTCCACTGAATCGCAGAAAGCAGAATCCCTCGCGAAGCCGTTTGCGAAACACGCGTCGTACGTCCTCGTCGCGTACGTGGATGCGTTCAACGATCCGTTGTGTATCATAAACGCAGAGATGAGGAGGGATCTCGAGCCTGGGTTGTTTGCTTTGTGTGAGATGGTTGGGGAGCATAGTCGGGACGCTCTGATGATGTCCGCGCTGGATTCGGGCGGGAAAATGATCCTGAAGTCTCTTTGGAAAGAATACGAAAAACAGCGGTACGTGGGCAAGGGTTAAGATCGGTTGTCGGAGAGAAAGCTTAGACCAATTCGACGAATCTATCACATGCTTGTCGAAATATCTGCGATTACATGGGCATCCCCCGGGGTTGTGAAAGTAAGGGTAAGGCGTCATTGTGCGGGTACACTTTATACCGTGAGCCTTCCGGTTCGCATCATCCCCTCTTTTTCTGTTCACTGTGCGCCATCACGACTTTTGCACAACGCACTTTAGTTACGTGCACTCGGATCCAATACCTCGCTGTCGAAGAGCACCATTTACATATTTCAGGTTCATCTGTGTTCTACCACTAGAACGTATCCATCTAGGTTGGCTTGGTAGCCTTGACATATACATCCCGCAAGAGACTCCGCTTCTTGGGTGGTGCCTGATCAGGCGTCCAGCCAGCCTTTACCTTCTCTTCCTTCAATGTCCTCATGAGGTCGAGGAAATCTTCAACCGCATGGGGAGAGCTCTGGATGTGCAGCACGACACGGGACCCGTTGATCTTGATGGGCTTTTCGAGCGCAGCGGCACGCTCGACGACCTCCCAATACTCCACACCGATGGTAGACGGGTCATAAAACAACTGTTGGGACCGTTTGTTCCGATGACAAATGGAAATGTCGGGTGACGCACTATGCAAGTTTCAGCGGGACTTGTGATCCCAACGCCGATAGCTTCTAGACCCTGTTGCAAGCGCTTGGCAAGCGCATGAACGCGAGGAAGTTGTGGGAGGTTGTGGGTGAGCGCATAGGCAGCGCAACCGACCAGGTAACCCGTCTGGCGCATTCCGCCGCCAAAAAGCTTCCTGAACCACCGTGCCTTGGTGATGAAGGCCTTTGTGCCGACTAAACATGTCCCGATCGGCGCACCTGGGAAACGGTGATCACCAGTAAATACAAATGGAAAAAAAGAAATGGAAGAGATCCTACCGAGGCCTTTGGAAAGGCAGAGGCTAACGGATTCAAAGGGGTCACAGATTTCTTTTATAGACAGTCCAGTCTCGATGGGAACATGCCAGATCCGTGCTCCGTCAAGGTGCATAATGATATCCCGAGCATGCGCATTCTTCGAAATCTCCAATACATCCTTGTGAGGTATGATGGTCCCGTTGAGGGTATTCTCCAGCGCGATGATCCGCGTTGGCGCGCTGAATACAAGTGAGATTGGATTTCGACCGACCTCTGTGAGTACGCCTTACACGTGCACGTCTGTGCCAGAGACGATGCGTGGCTCAATGTCTTCCCACGTTAAATGGTGACCTGATGTCCCAGCGCCATGTGCATGAGTCACCTCGACGTCCTTATCTTATCTGCGCTCACCGTTCTCAGGGAATATAGGGATGCTGTTGGCTTGCGAGTGGAACGCAGCACCGCCAGCCTCCATCCTAACTCACCATCAGTGCACAAAAGAGTGCGCAAACGATTCCCGATACTCACCGATAGATGTGGGCGCGAGCATCGGTGATGACAGAGTGTGGCGGCTGCTGGAGGTGCGTCCGCAGAGCGATTTGGTTGGACATCGTTCCAGAGGGCAAGAAGAGACCAGATTCCTTCCCGGTTATCTTGGCGATGTGTGCCTCGAGGGCAGCGGTGGATTCATCAAAGTAGACATCGTCGCCGAGTGAAGCTCGGAGGGCATATTCGTTCATCTGCTTCGTTGGCACTGTTTAACTCGGATTCAGTTCATGTCCGTCGTTCGATCGATGTTGAAAGTATCTACCTGTGATCGTATCGGCTACCGGCGATGGATGGGCTCCATTTCAATGACCAGATGGGCACACGATTCCGAGGGGACTCACAGAGAAAGGTTCTCGATATCTCTTGGAATTTGTGTGCATTGTCGGTGTCTTGACTGTTGGTGAGGACATCACACTTGACCTCGTCGAAGAGCTGAGCAAGTCTGAGACCTGGCACGGACGGCATGAGACAAACCTGAACTGCGCCAATGAGTCATGACTGGCAGATGAATTTATACATGTTCACGGGCTGGAGAATGCTCGCATGATCTCTATTGCGAAATCCGGGCCGGTATTTACCACCCAAATTATCTCCAGCGTCTATCACTCGTCTTCATTACTGTCTCGAGCGTGAAAAATTATATCGTGCAAAAGTCGTATATGCAAACGAGTGAGACCGCCCGACCGGCGCAACATGTACCGTAGAAAAAAAAGGTCCATTAATCAGCGAAATATCGTCGATGGCAGCACCTATCAGCATAAGATGGGTTTAAATGGATACGACAGCCATTTAAAACCGCGTTCCTAATCGCGGGTCAGACGTGAGACGGTGAAAACAGTGAGAATGACGACAGCGAGAGCGCCTATACTCGCGGGAAGTAACAAGTCCTTGGGGATGCCCAACACGAGCTCCTGCTGCGGTGGCACAGGGAACTGGGGAGGCGGGGTCATAACGGGCGGCTCCGGGACAACCTCTGGCTTCTCGGCCACCCTCACTTCCTCTTGTGGCGGGGTCGTGACCTCGAGGGCTTTGGTTTCACTCTTGTCCACACCTGCTTCCTCCCAGTGCTTACCACCTTGGATGAACAATACAACACGATCCGAGCCCGCCGTACGCGCAATCTTGACAGCGTCAGCGATATCATTGTCGCTTGTGATCAACACCGTATCCCCATCTGCGTCCGTGTATGACAATATGAAGTCTGTCGGGTCGGGCTTTTGGTCTGGATCACCATTGTACGAGGCGAAGAATGGGTCGCTGCCAAGCTTTCCGGATACAATCTCGCGGAGCATCTCGACACTGTCGTGTCTAGCTTGGAAACGGTGGGTCCGACCACTCGGTGTCCGGAACTTGAAGACGTAGGTGCCATCATCAAGGGGTACGGTCGAGGCTGCACCCATGATGCTGGGGATATTATGTGCACCCTTTTTACGCGGGTACGCGTCAAGAACAGACTCGGGGTCATCATCAACAACGGAAGCAGAGTCATTCGGGTGGACTTCTGGGTAGGGTGACTGCTGAGTGCGGGAGAGGTGATGTACCGAGATAGAATGTCCATCCGTAGGGACGTGTGAGCCTGATACCATGGATTCCGTATCGTCATGACCACCAATAGAATCGAAGAAACGACCCCACATTGGGCCACCCTCTGTGTCAGCATTTTCGCCGGCTGCTTCAACACTCATTGCGTTCATCTACCACAATCAAGTCAGCAAGGGAACAGGATTGACTTGAGATTACATACCTGCTCGAGAGTGGCATATGTGAGCTTGAGCACGTCAACGATGGCTACTAGCCGTCCGTCGGCTTCCACAACAGGCAGATTGAGGTAGTGGCCATCTGGGACGGATGCATCAGCGGGTGTTGGTTCGAGACTGACCGTACATACTATGCATTTTCTTGAGTGCGTCATGGACAGTCATTGTTGGAGGTGCGGTATCGGGATGGGGAGTCATAACCCGAATGACGCTGCATATGCCAGCATCCAAACCAGCGGCGATTACCCGGAGGACTATATCCTTGCTCGTAAAGATACCAGCGATCTTGGGGTGTACGCTATCGGATCCGGGCGTATTTTCCATGACGCAAACGGCTGTCACTCTGCGCTCTTTCATTAGCTTTGCGACTTCGCGAACGGTTGTTTTCGGGGTCACTGTAGCTGGCTGCGTGCGCGAGTCCATGACTGTGGTCAGATCGGGTAAGGCGGTCTTTTCACGGAGGGCGTCGACGTATGCGAGCATGGCAGCTGCTTGAGGATTAGAAGCCATGCCGGGGCCGAGTTCTGACTGTACGCCGGCGAGAGCATTGTAGAGCTTCTCGGACGCGGAGGAGCTGCGTTCGACCTTGTTGAGGGCCTCGTGGAAAACTTTGGTGATATCGAGCAAACCGACGACATTTCCTTCCTCATTGCAAACGGGCTACCAAAAGACGAAAATGAGAGGGATGAGATGAGCGTAGCTGATGACTGACCAAGTGACGAAAATGTCTTTGAACCATGAGCTGGAGAGCCTCTGTTGCACTAGTGGTGTCACGGGTGACCATGGGATTGCGGGTCATGATATGGCTGACGGGTGTTGAGTGAGGATCGAGACCCTCTGCAGTGACCTGTTGGAGATGATCGACGGGAGTGAAGAGTAGGGAAAGAAGGGACATACTCTGTATGCCAAATCCTTGGCGGTGAATATGCCGCTAAGGCCTTCGTCGTCGTCGACGACGAGGACACAGTCGGTGCGCTTGGCAGCACATAGCTGGCTGGCTTCTGCGACGGTGATGTTCTCCGGGACGGTGAGGGCGGGACTTGGCTTGAGGGCGGCGACTGTACCCTTGATCACTGCTGGCTTGGCTTGACGTTTACTGCGGCCGGACTGGAGGGTGGTCGAGATGGTGCGCTTTCGGGCAAGTTCGGATTCGATTTTCTTGCGGATTGCCTGCGGGGGGGATTAGAAGGGAAAGAAACGGAGGAAAGACGGACCTCGTCGCGCTTTGACTGCTTCTTTCTGGTTTCGGAGAGGGAGGGGGCGACGGAGAGATTTGAGGGGGACATGGAGGGAATGGAGTCGATGGACCTGTTGAAGACGGTAGAGTGAGTTGGGACGGGTATGCGGGACATTATCAACGGTGAAAAAGCGGAACAAGCCAGTCTGACCTTTTCGCAATAATTTGTCGCGTCGTCGCGGGCCGTCTCACACACGAAAATCAGCCCGAAATACTTCCCGCCTTTGTGTACTCTTGTTTGTCGAAAACAAGAAAATAGAAAAAATAAAAAACTATCATATCATTGACAGACAAGAAAGTTCTTAACGAGCCACGACATTCCTTGCTCTACTCCCTCCTAGTCGGCTCAATCACACTGCTCCCCGCCCACTTGATCGTAAACTCACGCGCCTTTCCCCACACCGTCCCAACAATGGGGGGCACAATGGGGTTCGCCAGCGTAGTCAAAACACGTTCATCAGCATACGAGACCGCTTCCCGCGTAAACGCCGACTGGTAGTATCGCAGGCGCAAAAAGTGCGCATAGATCAGCGGCGCAACCAACGAGTTTCGCAACAGGATAGCCCCAAACGCAACGCGTAAGAAGATGATCAGCTCCGTAAACGCCACCACTCGCATCGCAGGGTCATAGTTTGCTGTTGCACAACAGTCAGTCGTCAATCGCAGGTACAGCGTGCCACGTACATTTCACCCAGAGCTGCAAGCGCTTCGCAAGCGGGTGCGGTTGAGGGGGTCCTCCAGCGGTGGCAGGTGGTCCCGGTGGAAGATACTGAGACATCAATGCCGTGCGTGTGAACGTCAGAGCATGGAAGAGCGAAAACACAAAGTAGGGCATCAACGCGACTATCCAACACGCAACTCAATAACAACGCGTCGCCTCACGCATACAGCACTTACGGGCAACTGGCTTGGAGCTCCACCAGAAAAACGCGAGTAAAAGGTATTGGACATTCTGTGCATCCACCTTAGCGCATGCCCCCTTCTCGAGTCTGTGAACCCACCTCGTCCGTAATGGCCTTTTGTACAGATGCCAGGTTAAGTTGCTGAGTCTAGAGCACCAAGACATGAAAACCAAACACGTGACAAACGGCACCCGTTCTCACCCTGAATGACTTACTGCGAACACGCGGACATTGTCAGTATAATGCCACGCCGCTACCACGCAAAACGAGCGCTACTCACTAGCACACGATCGCATAGCTGACAAGTGCACCCAAGAAACCCACTGCAGATACCAGTCAGGCTCCACCCCGGAAAACTGAGAGAGCTTGGCATACCTTTGTACCACCACGCAGAGACAGTCGTAAAGGTCATGCACGCAATAAAGTATCGCAATGCCGCCACTAAAAGCAAGAAGTGGCCACCTGCCCATACATAGTGCTGTACCCGCAACCCATGCAAAGGCGGGTAGACAAAGTTCACGTCAGTAAGAGTCACGGAATGAAAAAAAGGAAACGGGGATCACTTGAGTCGTCGCCGTGAATGCTGCTGTGTGCATTGGATTAGTGCAAGATAGACAAGATAGAAATTTTGCGATGAGGCGGTAGAGCAAGCCAGCTTAAAGTGTTGGGACCGAGCCTTTTCCTGCTGGTAACTTTAGGGCAGGTGTACACGTAACGCAGCTATGTATGAGCGTCTATGTTATTATCACCGATTCCACTGCTGTCTCGACACTTTCGCCTTTTTCCATTCCTTACCTTTCCTATACATCTCCTTCTCAACCGCTTTCTTCCCCAACGTCTCTATCCGCCGCTCCTTACCTTGTCTCCTCGGGATCTCTCTCCGCGAACCCTCACGCTCTGTATCTATGACATCCACATCCTCACCACTCTCTGCACCCTCCCCAAGGGGCATATCCTCCCACACCTCTTCCTCTTCCTTTTCGTTCCGTTGTCGCTTCTTCCCCGCACTCGATTTACCGCTTCCGCCACCGATGCTTATGTTGACACGAGGTGGAACGGCAAAGCCAAACGACTTTCCGACCTTGGCAAGATCCAGGGCATTGATGTCGAATGTTTTCTTGAGCGAATAAGAGGCATACGCCTGAAGATACGACCTGAAACCATCTCTTGCGGATTGATGCAGAAAGTAGTTCTTTTGTAACAGTTTTTCCAACTAGATTGTATATAGTATCAAAATCAAGTGTCAGTGATACTCTGAAGACATACCTGAGTCTGCACATTGGAGATCCGATCCGCCGGGAAGGTATACTCATTGAGAGGAACTTTAGCATCCCTCAGGTACCGCAGGAAGCCCAACTCGCTCTCCAGCAGGAACAATAGACTCTTCCCGACCTTCCCAGCTCGTGCGGTACGTCCCACACGATGAATATAGTCTCTTGGATCGTCTGGGGGGTCGTACTGGATGATCCAATCGACACGAGGGATATCAAGCCCACGAGCGGCAACATCGGTACAGAGCAGGATGCCAGATTCTGCATTGATAAACTCGAAGAATGTGTTTGTACGTTTCTGTTGTTTTTGTTTGCCCTGTGTCGTCCAACGGTCAACTAGCAGCTCACAATGTGTCAAAAGAAGCGTACGTGTAGGTCAAGTACCGGCACATCGATGTAGTTCAGCAGTTCGCCATGGTATTTCACGGAATTACAGCTAGAAAAGAAGACGATGGTTTTCTTCTTCAAGTTCTTTTTGAGAAAGGTGAAAAGTAGGAGGAAACGGCGATCAGAGGGGCACACGACGTAGCCCTGCGATAACGTCGAAACGGTACTCGTCGCCTCTTCCTTGTCTACGTCGACATGTAGAGGGCCAGCCCGTAGTGATATGCGAGCGAGGTCCTGGACTTTTGTAGTTTGCGTCGCGGAGAACAGCATAGATTGTCGACCGTCTGTCGAGAATGTTGATTAGACCGCGAGTCAAGAATACTAATGTGCAATACCGTTTGGAAGAATCGCGATTATTTTCTTCATCTCCTCCTCGAAACCGATCTCCAATATCCGATCTGCTTCGTCGATGACGAGTGCTTTTAGGTTGCGGAAAACAAACCCTTTGGTATTCTGTTGGTATGAGTACTCGTTGATGAACCCAGCCTCGCGGCTTTTACTTACTTCGAGATGATCGAGTAGCCGACCTGGCGTCGCTACAAGCAGATTGACGCCCTTTGCGAGCTTTTCTGCTTCTGCCCTCCGATTTGCACCACCGATGACAATACCAAAGGTCTGTGAGTGATAGGCCATCAAGTCTTTTGCGACGCTAAATATTTGCAATGCAAGTTCTCGCGTGGGTGAGACGATAATGATACCAGTTCCTGCGAACAGAGTAGAAAATCCGATCAATATGGCACTCTCATGCCAGTCGACAGCGGATACCCACCATTTCTTGGCTTGAACTTCATGCGATGCAGTAGTTCAACGGCAGGAATCAAGAATGCGAGTGTCTTTCCTGAACCAGTTCGTGCAGCACCAAGGACGTCTTTCCCGGCTAGGAGTGGTGGAATGGCCTTGGCTTGTACGGGTGTCATGGTCTTGAATCCCATGTCTGCGAGAGCTTTGTTCGTCTGTTCTGAGAGTTCGAGCGAGGAGAATGGTTCTCTGTCTGTAACATTTTCCTGAGGAACTGCTGAAGGTGCAGCAAGCGTTTCTTCCGTCATGGAGGTCGTCAAAAACCAGCCGAGTGCCCAATATCCCTTATCGAGTGCAGTTGTCGGCAACCTCCGTTTTCCCTTTCCTTGACTCGATGGTTCACTCCGGTAAGTACCCACATGCCCACACTTGCTGAAGACCCTTGCATCTCATCTTATAGCTTGCGAAATAAAAGCGCTCTCCTACGCGATTTCAGTCGGTCTTGCTTTAGGACTGGGATTTTATCTTGGCGCACATTTCGGCGCGAGGAACGTGCCTCCAGCTTCCCCACCGCCAGAGTCCAAGGCGGAACCCGAACCTGAACCAGGGGAGAGTGATGGTGAAGACGAAGACTTGGCCGACGGTGATCTCTCCTCCGTCAAACCACGGACGATGGAGCAGTGCAAACTTGTAAGCGTCAGTCAGTTCTTGGTCGAGAATTACTCTTATGGCGAGGATCAACATTCAGGTGTTGGTTGTGCGGACAGATTTGAAGATGACTCAAGGAAAGATCGCTGCGCAGTACGTGATTGTTTCTTATGCACTGACGCAGCTCTGACTCGCTCAGGTGTGGGTATGTCACGCGTCTTGGTTGAGAGACTGTTGTGTTGGACTTATGGGTTTCCAGTCACGCGACCTTGGCATGTTACAAGGCACTCATGAAAACAAACCCAAAGGTAAGCTGACCAGTGCAAGTCGGTCTTCGACATACTCCAAGACACATTTAGCTTCTACAACACTGGGAGCGAACGGGGTACGTTTGGTTCAACTTAGCTGGCTTCCACGAAGACAATTTTGAGCAGACAAGCAAAAATCGCCCTTAGAGGATCCTCCGAGGAAGAGCTACTAGAGCTGGAGGCGATCGCAAAGAGTCTTAATCTATGTGCTCGGTCGATCCTTGACGCGTATGCTGTACTTTGCTAGTGGTATTCGTCTGTTGATGATGGCGCACTCTTCTAGTGGGCGTACACAAATCGCGGCAGGATCACGTACAGTGCTTGGAATTGGTCCCGGTAGGTTTGCCCCCTTGTGAGCTATACTTGTGTCCCTGACGCAAAAGCTCTGCAGCGCCAGTAGAACTTATAAACCAAGTTACTGGCCTTCTCAAGCTGTTGTGAATGCCAGGAGATACATGTGCTTGTTGGGTATACCATCAAATACAATCCCTTGCAATAGGCGTGTGAATAGTCTATGTGCATGATGTCTGCGAAGTAGGTCTAGGATGTGAGGATCTTGTTCCCCTTTTGTCCGGCATCGCCGTCTAATTGACCAAACCCGAGCTGTTTCCACTGGATGCGGTACCACCCTGCCCGGCATTGTCTGGCGGGCTGACGTCAATCAGATTCGACGCGTGCATGAGATATACATACCTGAATCCAGTTCGACGAGTGCAGGATGGTCATCCACTACTGAGCCGCCTGGCGCCTCGCCACCAGCGCCCGAGGACGCGCTGCCTACGGGAGCTTTACTAGTGGAGTTGGTGCCCTTGATGAAGCTGAACAACGCGGCTCCGCCCGACGCTCCAGAGGGAGCGCTGCCCCCATTCCCTGCATTCTCTGCAAGTGGTGTCAGAACTGACGTCCAACGAAGTGACCCTTGTTCGCTTACCAGAATCTACCTTGGCCAATGACAAGCCCGAGAGATGAGATGTGGCGCAGTTCGTCATTGACTGTGTGCAATTGCTCGATGAAGTAGATACGGAGCCCCCGGCTGCCTGACCGCCAACGCCTGAAGACGCGGAGCCGATGCCGTTCCGTGCAGATATGTCGTCGACGGGGATGGCACGCACAGCTGCAACCAGTGCGAACGCAAGGACAAGGATGGAGTAGGAAGGCATGGTGTTGGGTGATGGTTAAGGGGGGGGGGGCCTTTGACGCGGCGGGTTTATGAGGCTGGCGTACTGGTCACGTGAGTTGATTTCTTGGAGACTTACGTCATAGAAAATCCGTCAGTGTCCGGCATTTAAGTGAGGACGTTGGATCAACGTTTGAGCCTTTTTTGCATGGCAACTACCCTCACCCTTGCCAGAACATACCAATATTTCTTCCACACCCACCCGAACCGTACTCTCGCTCTCACAGGCGGCACACTCAACGCCTTTGGCGACATCGTCGCTCAGTTCTCTCACAATGTTGTGCGCAGAATCTCCACCCTGCGATATTCTTGTCGTTCACCCCTGTCTTTGTCCCAGCATGCACAAGATCACCAGCATCGGCCACGTTGGGACTCTGCACGCACCCTCCGCTTCTTCTGCTTCGGTGTCGGCATAAGTATGTACTCTGGACTTCCTCTCCCGGAGTAAACCTTGAACCTGCTGCTTCCGAGGCCCCTTACTGGGCAGGTGGAACATTTTCCTCGAGCGCAAGTTTCCTCTTCGCAGGCGGCGCGCCCACAGAGTTAGCTTCAGGGCCTTATCAAAGAGAGTTGCTGCAGATCAGTTCATCATGTGAGTTTGCTGCGATCCACCCTATTGTCACTGCCATCTGATCATTGCACTTGTCCAGGGCGCCGCTAGGCGTATGTCCCTCGAGTTCCTTTGCCTATGTCGGTTTCTAATCCTCTCCCTTTCACAGCTCGCAATATTTATTGGCTCCATTGGTATCATGGAGGGCCGAACCCAAAATCAAATTCGGGACAAATATACTGATATGTACACCACTGCTTTACTAACCAATTGGAGAGTCTGGCCATTAGCACAGGTACGCTTTTTGCACGTCTGGTCGCGTTGAATCTAACATCGCCATAGTTGATAAATTTCCGATTTATGCCTTTACCGTATAGAATACCATTTCAGTCTGCATGTGGTGTATTCTGGACACTTTACCTCTCCATTCTTAATGCCAGGTATGCTTTCTACTTGATCGCCAAACAAGTCATCTCAAACTCTTCACTCCCAGGGAAGATGAAAAGCAGGATAGAGAAGCCGCGGTGCGGTAAACGCCGCACTGCGTATCCAGACTCGTTCGGGTTAGGTTTTTTCAACGTACCACCATAGATACCTCCAGTTTTCCGCTACTGTAGCTTAGATTTTGGTCTCTTTTCGTTCCGTGCATTTTTAAGGCTTATTTTTGTCAGCGCTAGTAGGGTTTTCCAAGCAAGACACTGATACACGTATTCCTATTGCCAAGGCCCTCCCATCATGTCTGCCCATACTTGGGTTTAAAGAAGGCAGGTGGAAGTTTCGATAGCACATCCACCAGGGGTCTCTCCACTAAGACCATCTCTCCTGGGCCGACAAAATCCAACGCGAGAATCGGGCGATAGTGCGTAACCATCCGCAAATTTTGATGGTCTGGACGTGGAGCGAGGGTCGGTGCGCCCTGATGCTCTTGTGCGGGATGCCTAGCCTCGGATTTGCGACGTTTTCGTGGCTCTGTGTATTTTCCGAGCCAGTCAAGCTTGAGTTTACATAGCCAGGAAGAGCCCCAGAAGATGGCTTCTTTTTGAGAGAACGTGGTAAAATGTGGTCCAGATTTTTTTTGCGAGAGGTCGGTCATCTCGAGGTCACCGTTCACCAGAGCCGATGAGGACAGAGTCGAACCTGGCTCAAAAATGACGCCTAGCACAGGATCTGGTGTGTTGAACAGCTGTTTTGGGATGCGTGAATTGAGGTCGTGTGCCCATACAGGGACTTCACTACGTTCGACATCAAAGACGTGAATAGTGTTGTTCGGGAGAACGATCATAAGGATATGTGGCTTCTCCGGGGTGAATGTGAGTACGTTTGGTGGGTGGGGCAACGAGGGTAAAGACCCGTGGTACTGCAGACGTAGATCAGCTGGCACTATTCGATAGCACAAAAACCCCACAATACCTGGATCGAGTCAAGGTTGAACACGGACGTCCGACAGAGTTCATCCGAAGTGGCGAGCCATTGCCCATCGGGGCTTACAGCCATGCGTACCACAGATGGTGGACCATCCGATTGAAGTAGCTCGCCCTCGTCGTCGGCTGCATCCTGCACTTGACTTCTACTCGATCCACGAACTAGCCGACCACCGCTAAGAGAGGTTAGTTTTCCGTGCTGGTCGAATCGTCTCAACACGGTGGGTTCCTCGGTGCTCAGGTCAATTATGAGGATGAAAGACGTCGATACTGATGCTAAGACCATTTTACTTGAATCGGGTGTGAAGATAAAGTAACTCCCGCCGGTCGAGCGGGGTCCTTTGGAGCTCGAAATGGATATGTGTGCCTCTAGCAAAGCGGTTAGTGAGCGAATCCGCCTTGGCTGCATTTCCCCTGTGGGCTGACGGAGGCATCGGGCTTGAGCGCTTTTCTCGCATTGCATGAATGTAGACTCACTGTCTTACACAGTTCGAAAAGTTTCGTTTCATATAAATCTGAAGCAACAAGCCACCGTCCGTCGTCCGAAAGAGCGCTTGCTATGAGGTTCGTCTGTACAATGAATTCCATCTCGAGCATACTTTCCCAGCTCACCCTCAACTCGGGGTCTGTGGAATTATCCCTGCCGTCGATCACCATCGCTGTACTCGGGATGTTGAGCACACGCCAGATATTCAACCCAGTCTCGTGCATGTACGACACAAGCCTTGCGCTTCTGGCAACGGAAACAGCAGAAAAATATGGAACCCGCCGGTAGTATGAGTCTTCGAACGTGGTCACGACACTCGTTGCTAGTGGATTAACGACTCGTGCTGCCACGGTGGATGTTGTCATACTCGCAGGTAGACAAGGCGTCAGGACGACGGACATGTCAAGACCGCCGGATACGAGAACAGGCGCTATAAACGGAACGCCAGGAGCGGGTTTTCGTTTGTAGACAGGTGGAAGTGGGCTGTAAGGTGGCCATATTGCTAGCGAACGTACATCGTGCGAATGCATTCGTCGCGAGACTGATTGGATCCATCGACTCGCGGAGGCGCTCATTGTTGATGATGAGGAACCTGATGTAGACGAAACATGGGTAAATTGTACTATTTTCTGGTCAACACCCGATGTGAAGACAGTTGTTCCATCTGGTCCAATCGTGAGACAGAGGACATCTGCGCCATGCGCAGCGAAGCTGTGAGTTTGAGTGCATGTCATTGGATCCCAAAACTTGACGATACCCAGCGAATCGCCAGATATAATCGTTCCATCGCTACCATCGTTTCAGTTCATACGAATTGCAGGACAAACGGAAGGGCCCTCACGCAAGTACTCCGACCGTCCAGACAAGCGTCCTATCTCCTTTTATCTTGTCGGTGCCCATGCGGTCCGTTGACCGCCCGGTGCCGATATCCCATTTCCGCAAGCTGCTATCAGAGCCTCCAGTTACAAGCCACGTATCAGTCCACTCATGCTCCTCGTCTTCGCTATCATCTTCACATTCCTCCCGGGCATTGCGTTGGCTTGCAGAGCCATTCACTTTTGGCTTTGGTTGTTGGGGTACTGGAGGGCCCCATGCAATGCTGAGGATACGGCATTTGACGTGATCGAAGCGGCGGAAGTGCTGGAGTGTGTCGGCCGAGAGAGAAAGCAGTCGAACGCAACCATCTTCACAGCCCAATGCCAACAACGTTGACGCGGAGTTCGCTGCCATGCTCCATATGGAGCCCCCCTGAGAGCTTATTGTCCTCTGCAGTCACTGAGTCGAGCCAGATAGCTATCCGATGCGAGAGCGACACACCCTAATGGTATTTCTCGCCATGTCCCACTCCAAGAGTTCGCTCCCCCCACCTGAGCTAAACAGACGAAGATCTGAGAGGGAAGGAACCATGTCCGGGAATATGTCTGGATGTCTTATGGTCAATGCCAGGGTGTCGACTTTTGATGGGTAGGGTCCAGGGAGAGTCTGTGGTCGATGGATCTGAGTAAGGACGGTGATGGAGTGAGCAACCGACCTTGCGACGGTGCCAAGTCTGCGAGGCTTGTGACTCGCCGAGTTCTCCGGTCCATTCGAGCAAGTCTATGTTCCCATTCGCGTGACCGACGACAAGGGTGCCGAAAGCTAAACCGCGATTGCGACCGGGTTCACGCTGCTTCCCCGCTGCATTTGTTGCGAGGGAGGGCAGCGGCAAGGGGGGGAATGCGAGGGCAGTTATCGGGGAAGGGGAGGCGTCGACAAACCTGCATCGGTGAAGTGCAAGGGGAGGTGAACCATCTGACATGGCTTTTATAGTGAACAATCCATCCCGCGACTTTTTTTTTGATACATCCTCCATGGTCACGTGAGCATACATATTTTCGCGCAGTGCCCGCGTCAGCTGAAGTTCAGCTCAAATGTCCATGTTCGGTCGTACTGCTGCTGCGCCCTCGGGAGGCGTCAATCATGAGCGCATCGAGATGGCCATCAACGAGTTAGTTCATCGCCCCAGTCGTTGCCGTTTATTGACACTCTCCAGGATCGACATGGTCTCAGATGTCTTCAACCGCATTGTCGGGTAGGTTCAGCCAACTGACACGTATGCGTTCGTACTCAGCACCGTATAGGTCATGTCACAGCAAGTGCATCAGTCCACGCTATGCTGAGGGTGACCTTAACAAGGGGGAGAGTGTCTGCATAGACCGATGTGTTGCAAAGTTTTTCGAGGTCAACAAAAAGGTTGGCGAAAAAATGCAGAGCGCAGGAGCCAATGCCCAGGCAACCGGGGCCACCTCCTTCGGGCTCTGAGAAGGTGCGTTTGACAAAGTTGCCATTATTAATTTCACACTTAATCCAGCTTTGATAGACGAATCCTTGCCCACAACGAGCCCCATCCCAATTCATACTAGACTATGCATACAAATACGGGGTATACCACCCATCAGCACTACTTGGCGAAGCTGGGGAAGCACTCAGCTAGCGTCTTAGAGTGCTTGTTCTGAGCATGCTCCTCTAATCTGCAATGCACCCATGTAAATTATATCAATCATGACTCACTGATCATCGTAAAACTCACGCTGGAGCCCGTGTCGTTAACAACTGTAATAAGAAAATCCCATCAGCGACGTTGTTTGGCAGACTTGTGTGATGGGGCGCACAAAGGTCTGTCTGCAGGTTGAGCAAATGATGTTTTTGGCAGCTTCGTTGGCCTTGGTGCGACTGGTTGGACCCTTGTCTGCATGCTTGCTGGCATTCCGTTCACGCTTTTGAGCAGCTTTAGCACCCTATCGTCGATCGGTCGCATGTGAGTATCCAGCATAATGTTTTTTAGATTCTACGCACGTTACCCATCGAAAAGGAAGAAGAAGAAAAAGGCGCTGCTCTGCTCCCGCAATTGAGGCCACACCATGACCTCCCTTAGGTAATCTCGATAAGATAAGATGTGAGTCCCTCGTCCAGCCTTATGCGTCCGCCCGTGCAAGGAATAATCGCATCCACCAAGCTTGAAGTGTACAACCTGTGGGACAGCCAAGTTCTCGAACCATTAAATCGGTGCGAGGGTTCGCTGAGCCGCACAGAATTGTCAGCATTCATGCATACGGTTTCTCGTAGCCCGATAATCCACTGTTTCCTCTCAGCGTCAATGGATCCAAAGCTGCAAGCGATCATTGAACAGGTCAAGGTGGATGTTCTAACTTCAACTCAGGAGGCAGACAACGAAACACAGCTCAGAGAAGTGTCCAGGAGCTTCGTTAGTGAGATTGTCTCATATCCTTCCGTGCCTTCTCCCATCGTGATAAGCCGATACTATCACAGGTAGGGAAAAGTCAGGGTACCATGCATGGGAATCCGTGCTCAAGCAACCGCTTATTCAGTACCGACCAAGGCGATGTACGAGTACGCTGTACGAGCATCGATTGGAGATGCCGTCTTTCACGAACCTTGTACCTCTGCCATTGAGAACCACATGGCACAACTCACCGGAAAGGAAGGCGCGCTCTTTGTGTCTAGCGGGACACTCAGTAACCAATTAGCAATACGAACACACTTGCACCAGCCACCTTTTTCAATCCTCACTGATGTCCGAAGTCATATCAATGAGTATGTCACGGTACCCTTACATCCTCAAGTCGTGTTGACCGTACGAGACATATTGTAGATACGAAGCAGGAGGTGCTGCCATGCACTCAGGAGCTTATCCAATCCCTGTTTCACCCTCGAACGGTCTGTTTCTGCCCAATTTGAGCCTGGTTTTGTACTGATCACTTAAAAGGTCACCACTTGACTGTGGAGGACGTAAAGGCCAAGGCCGTGTTGGAGTCCGATATCCACGTGTAGGTACCTCCTTCATTCAGATAACTGTTGATTTGGATTTGTTATCAACTAGTGCGCCAACCCGTCTCATCTGTCTCGAGAATACCCTGAACGGCACGATCTCCCCCCAAAACGATATCATCAAAATTTCAAGGTTCGCTCGGGACAACAATATCCTGATGCACCTTGATGGTGCCCGTCTTTGGCACGTAGCTGTTGAGACAAAGATGTCATTGTCAGAGCTCTGTGCTCCTTTCGACTCAGCTAGCCTTTGCCTCAGCAAAGGTCTTGGTGCTCCAGTCGGAACATGCCTCGTTGGGTCAAAGGTGTTCATCAACAAGGCTCGCTGGTTCCGCAAAGCTTTCGGAGGAGGGATGCGACAAACTGGAATTCTCGCGGCTTCCGCAGCTTATGCACTTAGCCATAACTTCCCGCAATTACCCCGCGTACATGGACTAGCTAGACGCCTTCAACGGGGGCTGGAGGAGCTAGGGGTCGGCATATTATGCCCAGTAGAAACATGCATGGTGAACAAAACCTTCTCTACACCATAAGCTTCGCTTAGGGATTTTGTGCAGGTCTTTTTCGACCCTTCTACCATTGGTGTCGAATATGGGGAGGTAGTGAAACGTGCTGCTGCTCTTCCAGCTCCTATTGCACTGAGCGGCTCACGGCTTGTGTTACATATTCAAACGTCAAGCGAAGCCATTGACGCCTTGTTGCAACTTATCAGTGAGCTAAAGGACGAGAAGAGAAAGGAAGGGTTTGTACCGTCTATTGCCCAAGCATTGGTAGTACAGTAGTAAGTTATCTACCTACTTGAATTCAGTTGCCGCGAATATGCGATGTAGGTCACGTGCTCCACGCGATCAATGGGTTAAACAGGCACCGGTCGAGGACAGCGTGGAGCCCGATCTGCTCAAAGGACACTCCCAGGACGTACACGAGCCATGTCCAAGTCAGAAAGAGAGGATGTTACTGCAAATCTTGTATGTTGCACAACCCCTGCCGTGTTTTAGCGCTGACTGCATCCAGGCTGCGAGACTCTTCTCAGCCTTGCTCGACGACCTTGTAATGGATACTGCCCTCCAAGGCCATCACGAAATCGCGCGGAGTCGAGCGCCGTGTCAAATATGTCGTACACGGTGAGCTTAGTCTATTATCACACGTCAGTCGACTCTTCATACCCTCCCAGCTGTTGCACAGGTGGGGTCTGTTGCACGGCACTGCCCGTCCAATTTGGTTAACCACCATATCTTGGACTCAATTCGTATAGTTCATGGAAGCAGTGGATACGCGTTGCAGGACGCAGGGAGTGCCGAAGCAACATCGTCAGCACCGGGCAAGACCCTCCCAAATACCGGAACGAGTACACCGACGACTGTCAAGGATGGCAACATATTTTTCGAATGTACGGTGTGTAAACGTCAGGTCTGTTCAATCTCCACTACGTCGTTCCTTGTCACAATGCCCATTGTCGTCCCAAGATTGCTTCAAACAGATATGCTCCTCATCTCAGTTCATGTATGGGGATAGGAACTGGTGTACGACGTGGGGCAGCACGTGCTACAAATCTCAAAACGAAGTATGACGTCAAT
The DNA here is from genome assembly GCA_038090915.1 of Boletus eberwhitei. Lineage (NCBI taxonomy): Eukaryota > Fungi > Basidiomycota > Agaricomycetes > Boletales > Boletaceae > Boletus > Boletus eberwhitei. The sequence goes on from JBBPNO010000009.1 coordinate 85,656, forward strand.
AAAATTCTACTGTGTTAGCGGACCAACCGTTTTCAGGATCCCAATTGACTCTGGGCGGTCGGCATCGCCGTATCTTGGCTCGGAGAATGGTAACATTTCGGACGACAACTCCAACGGGAAAACAAAGGCAAAATCCAAGGGTAAACTTGCTGGTATCTGCTACTCTCCAAGAGCCAGATGTATCATCTCATTGTGTCATAGATGAAGCGGATTTCAATATCAAGCGTAAAAGGGTGGGTCACTTTGTCACGGTATGCTCTTCCCATGAGTCTACTATTCACATACGAAAGCAGCCGGGTTCACCACAAACATCTCCAGTCAAGAAGCCAAAGAAACAGAAGACGACTGGTACGTTGCCGCATTGGTGTGTTCGTTGCCGGATGTTGACGTGACCAGGGTCCCCTGTTTCTCGACTAAAGGCAGGGCTGGACGGCCTTGCGAATCAGGTTTGCTTCTCTCGGTTGTTTAGCCATCTCTTCATGCTGTAGCCTCTCCAGGTCCCTTCCTCACAATCCAAGGTCCCCTCCAAGCTGCGATCGTCGTCGATGGTCTCGTTTTTGGACAGAGAACGGTCTTCCACGCCTGGATCCCAATCCTCCGTTGGTACGCCCGTTGGCGGTTCTGCCACGGCTGCCATCCCAGCCAAGAGTCCCGCTGGGACAGGTCCCCCAAAACGCGGACGCCCGAAAGGTAGCAAGACGGGGATGGGCAGGGGTGCATTAGCGGCACAGACGAAGCGTCCGAGTCCCCCTCGACCCCCACCACCGCCGGTGCGGATCGAGCCAAACTATCTGATTGGTGTGTGCGACGACTGTGCGATTATGGGTGAGGCTGACATGACGGCTAGATGTAGAAGGCGAAGAAACGGGATCTTCGACGGATACGGATGGATCATGATATACTTGCTGTATTGTACAGGATACGATGTATACTTAGGCGAAGTCTCCCACGTATACACACAAAGCGGGTCAAACATCTTTGAGCACAGTCACTGAGTGGCTCTCGACGTTGAAACTTTCCGCTCCTTACACGCTCGCAGGACGACTCTTTCCCTCACGCTCTTTCTTCTTTTCCAGATGGCTCACCCCCTCACGAATCTTGGTGACCGCTCCACAGACTACCTTACAACCCACTACAACAACAACCCTCGCCCGGACGACATCAAGTCTTCATACGACGACCTCATTGATCAATATGCAGAGCCGTACTCGAGGATATCCCGCCATCAGACCTTCAAAGTTCAAACCACCCCCATCGACGACTCTGAATCCCGAGACCCATCCTATTCCCTCGACTGCAAATCCCCGTTTCCCAGTGGCAAGTCCCATGATGAGGCAGGAGACCCTCCCGGCCTCCCTCAGAGCTATCCACCAAGGGCCAGACAAGAAAAGTTGGACGATCACAGGAAATGGTGGCAGCACGTGAGCGCCCGCCCACTCTCTTCTCAAAAAACCATCTTCTCATCGCCTCAAAGATTCTCCCTGACTCTTGGGCATGCCGCCTCTTCGTGATAACTGTCCTCGTCGAGACGACGATAGATCTCGCCATTGAGGGTGATCTTCTCGTTCGGTTGCAGGATTCTGGAAGTATTAAAATGCCTGTATACCTCAGCGTATTCGCACTAGCACAGTATGCATCTCCGTTCCCTCCTCGTCCATATTTTGATATCCAGCGCAGCGTATTTCAATTCGTTCTCGCCGTGGATGCAGTGTACGCCCGAAATACCCTGCAATTCATCTGTCTCATGTCAGTTGGTTTGGAAAGACTGTCGCACCTTTCTGATATTTTATCATAGATTGTTCAATCTTCTTTTCCTCCTCTACGCTATCATACAAATCGGAGAAATCCAAAACTCGACGACAACCTCAGCAGGCGTTATCCACATACCAGTTAGCATCCTTACGAACATCATTCCAGCGGTCATTTCCGCCGCGGAGATATCTTACATTGCTCTCGGGTGGAAAATCTACAACGAGTTCGGTTGGAAGGTGTATAAATTCCTTGGTGCCGACCGTCGCATCAAGAAAATGTATGCTAGCTATCAGATTTTCCATTGTCTCATCAAGTTCGATCTCTTCTTTTGGGTCGGTTTCTGCGTCCAGTTCCTCTGGCTAGTCCTCTCGAACTCCGACTGGGAATACTATGTTACTTGGGCAGCTCTCCCCTTGTCCGTCGTTCTTATTGTCGAAGGTCACTTGGCAGCGCGCCACGAGAACAGGTGGATGATGGCAACATTCATCGCGGGATGCATAGGAGCATTGGTTTACTTCATCTTCAAAGCAAGCTGGCTCTCTTTTCTTTCCTTTCCTCCATGTTGACCTGTTGATAGACATACAAACTGTTGAAGTATCGCGACTCGGACTACGCTCAAGTATGGCATTCGCTTACCACTTTCTGTGAGCATTATCTTGTTCCCTGTCATCCGGACGGTCCACGCTAAATATACATCCGAACAGCTGCAATTGCGATTCTGCTCCTGCTTGTAACCATCGTTTTCACGGCGATTGTGATGCGGAATTTCGGCAGGGGACTCAAAGACTCGAGTAAGAAGTGGCTATAATTTCATGTTTTAACAACTAATCATTTGTCTGCAAGTTGCGAGAAACAAGGCGCAAGCCCGCGGAAATGGGTCTAAACAAGTCCATGGCAGACCTATGAGCATGAACCCGAACCGGATGAGCATTGACTGAAAGCGCACAAAGTTTGTCGGATAATTGGACTTGTACTATTTCGCGCTGTTTGCCATCTTGTTGACTCAGTATGGTGGACGTTTCACCCACATCTCTTCGACCTCTTTTCGCATCCTATTACCCGCGTATCTAGATTTGCATCCAGTCTCTGCGGTTTTCCCGGCTCTATTTTCTTGACTTATACCTATACGTATTATTTACGTGCACGCTTGATATGTGGCTGGACTTAATATCCGCATGCTTGTTACGGTTCCAACTAATTCGGAATTCGAGTCTGCACGGGAACTGCGGTCACGGTAATACGTGGAAGTGAAGCGGCCCAACAAGATACATATCTTTGTCCATTCACCATCCGAGACATACAGCTGGTTTTACAACTTCTCTGAATGTCCCAACGGTGAGGACCCTTGCCCAGAACATTACCCGGGGTGACTGTAATGGACTGAAATCTCCCCAAAGCTTCCGTGCACCAAATTCGCTGCGTGATCGCTCCGCCCTGCTAGGCGGCTTGACACCCCCTGCCTCGGGACGCTCGTCTCCGTTTGAACTTCCACTTCACGCACCGCCGAGGCACCGCTACGCTGATGATCTGGAGGGCCAGAACGATGAACAACTCGAGGGTTTGTCTGCCAAAGTCAAGATATTGAAAGATGTACGTGGTCTCGTGCGGTAGCGTCTCTGTTCGTGGTCGGTACTCATCCGGTTTACCTACCAAAGATAACGATTGGTATCGGGAACGAGGTCCGGGAGTCGACTGTTCAGCTCAGTCATATGGTACGCTCATTCATTTCCGTCCTCTCAGTTTTTTTCGGCTAAGTCGCTGCTACTAGAACGACGCGTTTGCGGAGACGTCAGGTATCCTCGCAGGGACCTTCCGTCGAATGAACAACATGGCAGAGCGGCAAGGCTGTCGATGGTTATGGTACATCATATTCCTAGTGTTCGTCTTCTGGTTCTTTATCATCGTATGGTGGTTTCGACGATGAAAACACGAGGTCTGACACTGATGGACGTTTGACCTCTGGTGCTCTTATCGTGATTCAATACCGCTGTCATTATAGCTGAAAAATAATGCTTTGAATACCACGGATAAATCTCAGCAGAGTCCAACACCACTAAAGCGGCAACGCTATGGAACATCAAGAAACTTGGCCTGTCCAATCTCCCAAATCATTCGTCTCCGAAGATAAGCCATATCTCGCTGCGAGAAATTAAATGTCTCTTCTCCCCGGGACAATGCCTCCAAGAATTGGCATGTAAAGACGCCACAGTCGTAGCCGTTTTCTTGTTGTGGGGTATCCTGTAAAGGGATCAAATGAGCTCACATATTTCTGCGCGCACAGGTATCCTAACATCTGGGACATAGTTCACCCAACCCGTAAAATCAAATGGTTTCTTCTTCTTGTTCTGATGTTCGAGGTCAAGGTAGTGACGAAGATTCTGTCAATGGGATTGAGATGTAGCGTTCGAGTTGGAAAACAAGGCATTCTACCTTGAATACTTGATGTCGGTCGAGGTTCATGCTGTCGTATGACTCTATCCGTTTGCGGCGAAAATTAATGGCGGCACCACTCCAATGAGAATTGTTATGATTGATGGGAATAAGGATGACATCTTTTGAAAAGATGTCGAACTAAGAAAATGTTAGAAAGTCAGGCGAAAGATTGAAAAGTGATTGCACCTTCTTGGTCCATTTTGCAAGCCTTGCCCGCTCGTAGCCCTCACCGTGCAACTTGGACCAGAAAAAGGTATTGAAGTAATGTACGTTCAAGGGTTTCCTTCTTCCATTTGCTCCAGGGCTCCTTTTACAGGCCTCTGAGCGATCAAGGATCATCGCACCGTAAAAGTTGATAAGCTCATCATTTAGCCATTGGCACGGAAGTAAACGTGAGAGGTCCTTGTCATAAACCTGTTCCCGTGCTATCTTCGAGATGACCCCTTGTTTGGCCAGGAGGTCGTCTACACATCTGTCGATTTCCGGAGGCAGCGACCTGGGAAGAGAAGGGCGGAAACGCTGTTCTATTTCCTCATCCTTCCTGCGCGCTTCTTGACGAAGCCGGTCGTGGGTCGAGAAGGGCTTCGTCGGCGGACTGATGTTGTGGTAATAATAATAGAAATCAGCATCATCGTCGCTGACGCGTAGTAGTCCCAGGACGAACCTTGCCAGTGTCCGCAGCAGCTTCTTCTTTGCATTTTCCAAGAAGGGAACGTCCGCATACTAAAAAATTATAAGAATAATAACCATCGTGTATACTCAAATGGCGTACTCCGGAGAACGAATGACGATGTGACAAGCTGGGTGTATCTTCCTTCAGGCGCAGGTCTGTCAAAGATGCCGAGGCTCGAATGAAACATGAACACGAGATGCATGCCACAGGTAATTTGTGATACGTACGCGACAGGGTGTCACGATCGTTCAAATGCTCGAGTCGAGCTTGGTAATCCATGTACGCTAGCAAAATAGATCAATACTCGAGCACTTGAGGGAAATGGGTACTTTACATTTGAAGTCCTCCAAATTTGACTTGTATCCTGACAAAAATGATAGTAAGACAAACAAAAGACTCAAAGGCATGTGCAGTACCACTTGCTCGCCTGAGGTCGAACAGTTCCGTCATCACGGCCTCTCTATCTTTCATTCTATCCACTTTCACTTTGGCTTTGTGCTACGTTACACGGGAATGGACAGTGAGCCTAGAGTGGCAGTATCCTGCAGACATGGCGATGCACACCTTTCGAGCATAGATGTGCTCTTTACTTTTCCTCTGATTTAAAATGTTGTTTATCTCTTCTGCCCTTCGGCACTGCTGCACGGAACCCGCCAGAAGGTCATCCCCCGTCTGATGATGAGGCAAGGTGGTTGAGTGAGAGACAGATGTGAACCCGGTCGTGGATGTTGATTGTAGTGAACTGCCAGAATCATGAGTGGAATTGAGGGGAGTTTGTATGGAATATTGATCGGACTGGAGAGAGGATGAAAGCCCCGTTCGAATCTGATGGTCGTGAGGATAGAATTCGTTTGGTATCGGTGGAGGAGGAGGTGGGAGCAAACGTTGTAGCCGTGGTGGATGGTTCGGCAAGCTGGTTGACGGAGATGCACGCGATCCCAAAACCATTATTGTGTCTGAGACGAGTTTGACGGCCTCGCGTCCTAGCTGGTACCAACGAACAGGCAGGCGGGTATGTGCAGGAGTACCCCGAGTGCCTTGTTCGACGCGTGGATGCTTCGGTTGTCTGGTCGGGAGAAGGGGATCAGATGCCTCCCTTTTGCGAGCGTTGAGCATGGAGGGGGAAAGCGTTTGCTTGCGTGGCGTCGACGCCGGTGACAGTCTTTTCCCAGAATGTAGAAATCAACTCAACTCGATCCCTCCGCCAGCCAAGTGGCACTTCCTTGTGCGCTTTCCCACGGCACATTGCCTCTATTACAATCATGAGGCCACTAGATATCACACAGCCCGCTTGGCTCAGTTGGTTAGAGCGCAGGTCTCATATCTCGAAAATATGAGTAACTTTCGTAGTTACGCAATCCTGAGGTCGCAAGTTCGAACCTTGCAGCGGGCACGTATTTTTTTTAATTGGCTCCGCTTGTCCTTGGACACATCTCCAGACTTGTCGTGTGTTCAGACTCGATGTCGGATCATTTGGTAGTACTTGACCAGAGCGATCGATGAAGTCTGAAGGGACGTAGACGGAAACGGAGGATTTTCATTCGAAATTCACTGCTGCTCAAAAGGCCATCGAACAGCTCACGTTTCAAAGAGATAGCGAACAAGGCGCTGAGACTTGTACTAGACACAGAGGGGAAGTAATAAATTCAGTACATATCACATTCCAGTGTTCCACTTGCAGTATGACGATTCTACTATGCTATCGTACGCTGGTTTGATTACTAAAGATATTTACTAGGTGATATAATTTAGATACCCTAAGGCACCCAATCAGAACTCGTGGAGCAGGGTGTTTCGTTGTGAAAAATATAAAAATATATATAAAATTTAGAACATGGCATCTTACTTTTTAGTAAGCTTCAGGCAATGCTTGCAGTGTCAACATCCATCATCCCGAGAAACTGCCCCGTTGTAAGAGAGGCGGGGACCTTGTATTGTGATGGCGGCCTCAAATCCATCCCTCCGTGATCTATATAACCCTCCGTCGACTCAATGGACATTCATTCCACCGCCTTCGTCAAGTGTCCCGGCACAATCTGCCGCAAATGCCTCACTCTCATCCTATCAATGGACCACCCGTCCTGCTCCAAGTTCCTTATTCGACCTTTCTCCTTCCTTGAACATTGGCGAGCCTTCCTCACTCGACATTTCCCTCCTCTTCCGCTCATTGGTAGCTTCGGCCTTACTGCAATACTGCAGTACTGCCATGGCAATGCCATTGGAGGTTGGAAAGTTACTTCTCCAGGTTCAGTGGGTCCCGAAGGATGCCCTCACCCAAGAACCTGAGGAGGAAGCGGAAGAAGAGACGGAAACGGTGGGTACATTCCTGTTCCGACATTCAATCAGCTGACGCGTCCTGTAGCTTAGCGAAGCAACAAACGAAGAAGAGTCATACTTTGTCGAACCCGGTACTGTTCCGACTCGCTATCCAGCTCCAAAACTCGTAGACGACAGGGGGTATATGATTAGGACATCTGTTATGGAAGACGGGACGCGCCCAGAGTATATCATTCCGGTTGGCAGTGCTAGCACCTCGTGGGGTATGATCCAACGGCTCGTTGGTTTTCATGGTGAAGGATGGCTGTCACTATGGAAAGGTAGTGGTCGCGTAAAGTCATGGAATAGTTGCTGAGTTCAATTTTTTTTTTAGGGCTGCTCACGTCATGTGTTCACGACGTTGCTTTTGCGAATCTACAACCACTCGCTGACAGCGTCTTAAATTCGCTGTTCCTCTCGTCGCAGGGTGGATTCTACCAGCCGTCACCGTTACTGCCGGTAGCTTCGCACGTTCTGACTGGCTTTCTGTTGTCACCCCTTGATCTCGTCCGCACGCGCCTGATTGCCCAGTCGTCGATACCACGGTACAAGACGTATAAAGGTCCTATCCACGCTCTCTCCGACATTCTAGCGAATGAAGGTGGTCTGAGGGGTATTTACCTGCACCCTCATCTCCTGATACCGACCATACTTGAAACTGGGCTCCGCTCATTTATACACGTTACATTGCCCGCAGCTATTGCTCCACGACTGTGCCTTGGACCATACGTTGCAGCAGACACGCACCCCGTTGCGTGGGCGTTCGCGCAGGTTCTTGCGGGATGTGCGAGTCTGTTAGTGACCTTGCCAGTTGAGACGGTCCGCCGAAGGTTGCAAATTCAGACGCGCGGGACGGCGAAGTCACTGCGTACCTGCGTGGAAACAAGACCCGTGCCATACAACGGTATTGTTGATACACTGTGGCACATCTTGACAGAAGAGAGATCAGATTTGCCAATTAAGCGTCCGCGGAGGAAACGCACAGTTGAGAAGGAGAAGCGTCAGAGAGAAGAAGCAGAGGGGGGCGGACAGAGTTGGCTGAGGCGGACTGGTGTCGGACAGTTGTACAGGGGACTGGGGATGCGCATTGCGGCAAGTGTCATCGTTTTCCTGCTTGTCGTTGTCGGTGGTGGCGAGGACGTCGAGGGCGGATGGGCGGAGCTGTGAGAATGTAGGGCTTGGGCAGCATTCGGAGGATAACCAGGTCATCACCTCCATAAGGAAATTTGCCGAGACGGATGCATCCTTGCTACGTAGCATAATAAACGTTTTTAAAAGATGGTAATTCCACCTCCGTCTTGGTTAAGCACGTTGTCTGTCCCCCTACTTTAGTCTTAGTCTACGTTCCCCTTCCTCTCCTTCGTCTCTTCTCGCCACCCACCATGGCGACCAGCACTCCTCAACACGAGGCTGCACAACACCAAAACACCCAGGAACAAGTTACGCCTGACCAAGTACACGACATATTCGCCAGTGACGCCTCTAAAGGGGCTGTTGTCCACTCGTTCAGTCCAGAAGCACCACCCCAAGCCAAGGCTGCAGCGGCCAGTGAGGCATTCAAGAACATCGTCCCACACGCCGTTACAGACACCGAACCAATCAACGCGAGAGGTGTGTTGGCATACGGTGTTCCTCTCAGGAGCTAGCTAAAACACACGCTTGCTCAGAAGTCTCAGTGGGCACTCGAGGCGGGCACATCATACCAACAATAAATGTCCATGATGCCGAAGAAGCGACAATGGAGGAACTTGAACACCCTACCCCAATTCCGCCTACGCCAGGTGGCTACCCGTTAGGTCCTGTCCCCGTTGTCCCCCACTGGTATAAAGTTGGATGGCGTGCCGTCGCCAATATAGATGCCCCTCCCCTTGAAGACGGAGAAGAGAAAGACAAGTCTATCCTTGGACTTTTTTTGAGCGAACAATTCTACGGTGCCTGGTACCATAACGCCGCACTGATCTTCTTCGTGTGTCTTGCACTGTTTCTTCCTCATTTTGTCTAACGCGATTTTTTAGGCTGTATTTGCGTCTCACTTCCTGACACGCTTCAACCTTGGATGGGGATGGTTATTCATCCTTTTGGCGATCTGTAACACGTACTACGTCAACTCCATGACGCGCGTTCGCCGCCGTGCCCGCGATGATATTCAGCGCGAGCTTGTGAAGCCACGATTGGCCTCGGAGCATGAGAGTGCTGAATGGTTGAACCATTTTCTCGATCGTTTCTGGCTCATCTACGAACCCGTACTTTCCGCCTCAATGGTGGCCTCCGTTGATCAAGTCCTCAGCACAAGCACACCCACATTTCTGGATTCCTTGCGCCTCGGTACTTTCACCCTTGGTACAAAAGCCCCACGAATCCAGAGAGTTAGGACCTTCCCAAACACGGAGGACGACATCGTTTTGATGGACTGGGAAATCTCGTTCATTCCCAACGATGTATCTGATCTGACCCCTCGCCAAGCAGCACGGAAGGTCAACCCTAAAATAGTATTGTCCGTGAGGATTGGAAAAGGTCTAGCAACTGCCGCTATGCCCATCTTAATCGAAGATATCAGCTTCAGCGGTCTTATGAGGGTCAAATTGAAGCTAGTGTCTAATTTTCCTCATATACAAGTTATGGATCTCAGCTTCTTGGAGAGGCCTGTTTTCGACTTCGTGCTCAAGCCAGTTGGTGGGGAAACATTTGGTTTTGACATTGCTCATGTCGGTACATCTTGGACAGCTTTCCTCAGCTACTGATTCCTCATGACAGATTCCCGGACTCTCTGACTTCATCCGCGAAATTGTCCATGCAAGTATTGGTCCCATGATGTACGAGCCGAACGTTTTCACGCTTAATTTGGAGCAACTATTGTCCGGCGCTCCCCTGGATGCGGCAGTTGGGGTAATCCAAGTAACAATACATGCCGCTCGAGGACTCAAGTACAGTCAGATTGGCGGAGGGTCACCAGATCCTTTTGTCAGTATCAGTATCAATAACCGTCAGGAGCTTGCAAGGACCAAATATAGGAACTCGACGTTAATGCTTTTTCCTTGTCTTTTTTTACTACCCCGCTGATCGTTGCGCAGGTACAACCCGACTTGGATGGAGACAAAGTTTATTCTCGTCAATTCTTTACAAGAGCAGCTGGTGCTCACCGTGTTGGATTACAACGAGCGCAGGAAAGACACGTCCCTTGGTGCTGCCATATTTGATATGAACAAACTCATTGAAGATGCTACTTTCGAGGGTGTTGAACTGCCGATCCTAAGGGATGGAAAGGACCGTGGACAGATTCGATTCGACGTCTCCTATTATCCTGTACTCAAGCCCCAGACGGTTGACGGCCAGGAACGATTACCGGAAACGAGTTTGTACAAAAGTCCTCATCTAAATCGTCCAACTCACTCTCCTTTCAGACGTTGGCATTGTTCGTTTGACTCTTCATCAAGCTAAGGATCTTGACGCATCGAAGTCGCTTTCCGGAGATCTGAATCCTTTCGTGAAAGTCTATCTTGACTCCGATACTTCCCCTGTTCACAAATCGCAAATCATCAAGCACACGAACAGTCCAGTCTGGGAGTCTAGCACCGAATTTCTGTGCTCGGATATGCATTCTTCGGTGGTTACGGTCAAAGTCGTGGACGATCGAGACTTCTTGAAGGACCCCGTGGTTGGGTACATGTCTGTGCGGGTCGGGGACCTGCTTACAGCGGAAACATCGGAGGGACGAGACTGGTGGCCCCTGAGCAAGACTGGCAAGATGAGGATTAGTACACAATGGAAGCCGCTGCAAATGGCAGGTGTTCTCAGTGGGGTTTCTCAATACGTCCCACCCATCGGTGTTGTGAGAATTTGGCTCCAGAAAGCAACAGATGTCAAGTGGGTCGCTTGTATCATCGTGAAGAAAATAGCCTGACTTTTTTGAAGAAATGTAGAGGCCGCCCTTGGTGGCAAGGTCGGTCCATCGACATATTGCTAGGGTAGGAAGCCTAACATTCTATTCCAGAGTGATCCCTATGTTCGAGTTCTGGTCAACAATGTCGTTCAGGGTCGTACAGAGGTTATCAACAACAGTATGTGCCAGGTTATCTCGGGCATGCTGAGCGTTTATCCCTTCATGTTACAGATCTGAACCCTGTGTGGGATCAAATCATCTACATACCTGGTATGTCTCCACACTACTGTTCTTGATACCATATTGACCAGATCGTGTAGTACACACCCTCAGAGAGGTCAGCAAATCTTTGATTTTCACAGCTCGACCTGATCATTTTGCAGTCCATGTTTATGGAAGTGATGGATTATCAACACCTGACAAAGGTAATGATGGCTCTTATCTCATACTCATGCTAATGTTTGTTTTTTAGGATCGTTCTCTCGGTTCTGTTGAGTTTCACGTCCGCGACCTCGCTCAGGAGTCATCATCCGATCCCCAATTCCGTCATGAGTCCACTGGCAGGAAGGAAGTTGTTCAACCCATTCAACTTGATGGGCAAAACACATCCAAGGGTCACCTTCATTTCGTCGCTGAATTTATTCCCGCTTTGGCTCTCAGGGACGTCGGCTTTGACGCAGGAGAGAACGAGATCCAAAAAGCTGCAAAGACAACGAATGGCGTAACGGGTGGTAATGTCGCTGTGGATGTCAGTGATACTTCCTCTTCGTCTTTGCTGTTATCACGGACCGTCACGGTCGATCGCCCCATGACGGAGCTGGATTCGCATGCACCCAAGCCGTCACACAAAACCAGCATTGAAGATGTATCCCAGACAGAGCCCAAGCCTCAAGGTGATGAAGAAGATCCAGAAAAGGAGGGCGAGAAGCAACTTTCCGGGTTGGAACTCAACAAGGAACAACTTTTGGAGCACCGTACGTCGACTCTACTTATAACCTTCGCGAGGCTCATTGTTTGTTTAGAGTCCGGTGTTATCATCTTCAACATTCTGTCAGGCAAACTTCAGAAGAAAGCTCGCTTGGAGGTTCTCCTAGATGACGGGTATTGGCCGGCGTTTAGTACGATCAAGGCTCGCAGCACGCATGCACAGTGGCAGTACGTGGGGGAAGGTTTCATCAAGGAGCTCGACTTTGGTCGTGTCTGGTTGCGGCTGAATGAAAACGCGGAAGGCGACAGAGACGACATCATCGCTGAATGGAAAGGTGGCGCGAAGTCGTTCCTGGAAGCAACGCTGGTAAGTTGGATGTTGCAATACAGTCGTGTATTTAACCCGGTTCACGCACAGGACCGCCGCGAATCATTTGTCTTGACTGATGTGGACGATGAGAGCAACATTTCCACTGTCGAGATTGAAGCACGCTATGTACCCGTCCCCGTGAAGTTGGAACCAAGGGAGAGCATCAATAGTACGTTGTTTCATCTTCCTGCTGACACGTTTCTTATGAGGTACGCAGATCAAGGTGTCCTGCGTGTTGAATTAATCGAAGGCAGAGATATCATAGCTGCTGATAGAGGAGGTATGACGTTGTATGCATGTTATCCCTCATCATTCATTTGTGACACTCTGTACAAGGTAAATCCGACCCATACGCAGTATTCACCCTCAATGGATACAAAGTGTTCAAGTCACAGACGAAGAAGAAGACTCTGCACCCCGATTGGTCAGAAAACTTCACAGTCAATGTGGTAAGTTGTGAATCCTCTCCATTCTGCATTGTCCAAATTCTCCCAGCCATCTCGGGTTGCTGCGGACTTCTCAATGGAGGTATTCGACTGGAATCAACTTGAACAATCAAAGAGCCTGGGAGTTGGCAAGATCACCCTGCATGATCTAGAACCCTTCGAGTGTGTGGAGCGTGTCGTTAACCTGTCAACGGAGAAACATGGCGAAAAGGGACAAGTATACATTCGGTTGACATTCGCGCCTGAGATCATTGCCAAGGCGCGCAAGACCACGTCCACGTTCTCAGCAGCTGGTCGCGCTATGACCCAAATCGGCGTGTTGCCGATGGGGGCAGGCAAAGGTGTCGTTCACGGTGTAGAGGGTATTTTCAAAAAGGACTTCTTTCACCATGGCAAGTCACCCGAAAATTACGTCCCACCTGCAGAGACCCTGCCCGAACACCCTTTGCGTTCCGTAGACCAGAATTCGACTTCAGCTCGTGAGTCTGCTGCCTTCCCATCAACAGAATCAGGTCCCCGCGGCACAGGGGGTCCTCCTTCGGAGCCCGGATCGTTGCGTGTAATGGTGTTCAGTGCGAAGGATCTTCCTGGGGGCGATGTGAAACCGTATGCCACGTTACGCGTCGGCGATAGAGAATTTAAGACCAAACACGGTACTAAGACTTCAGCACCGGAGTGGTGAGTGGCAATTAGTATCAATCGATACCTCGGGTACTGAATGATGACAGGAACGAGTCCTTTATCTTCGCTGCTAGTGCGCGTACGCCGAAAATGCACGTGTGGGTGTACGACCACAAGACACTCGGCAAGGACAAGCTGATCGCGGAGGGAGAGGTTGATGTTCGTGCTGTCCTTGAACTCCGTCGAAGTTCTCGCATTCTGATATTACTACTTCAGATTTGGAGCCATATCCTGCCCGGTCAAAATATCTCGGCTGATGTCTCGCTCGCCTTGCGCGAAGCCGGTCAGCTTCGTCTCCGCCTGGAGTTCGACGGAGACACCAATCCCAATCACCATGACCCCGCTACCTCTGAACGCCATCTAGCTTCGCCGTCCAGGTTTAGTATCAGGGGCCGTAGACCTGATGACAGCTGAATCTGACTGCCTTGAGTCCCATGTCTTGACATTCATTTTGCTTTTGGTGTTTGGCGCATATAGTCTATTGACCCACTGAAACTGTTATTTCTTGCATTATGTTTCACCGTGAACGTGGACGTATTGTTGACTTGTACGATATTTGTCCCCCATAATATACCTCAGCTCCGAGAAAAACATATGATGGATAAATGTTCCCTTCCGGCTCGTCTTTGTAGTGCAATCTGGAACCTATCAGTGAGGCCACGCCTCAGAAAACTGCACGCACTCGACTGTTCATATTGAACTTTTCCAGCATCCTGTGACGAATCTCTGGGATATTGTTCTGCGCTAGTGCTACGAGATAGAACTTGCCGCGGTCCGACAATAAATCCTGTTCTTTGTTGTAGGTAATTTGTAGCATACGAGTCGAGAGCACGACATACCCCAACGTTGTCTAGAAAACGATTTGTTACTTCCATGCCGTCTAGTCCCCCTGACCAAGAGCCAGCAATGCCAGCACTGTCTTGTGCATGGACAGATTCTTTATGGACTGTGGGAACGTATGGAGGGTTAAACAATATGATGTCGACGCAATGTCGCAGCCGCGTCAAGAGTGGTTTACAGAGATCACACGTAATTGGGTCGAGAGGGACCTAGACCGCCTTGAACTTGAGTGATGTTTCCTGAAGTGACTGGTGATGGGGAGAAAGTACCTTGTTCTGCTTTCCAGTGGCAAAAGTGCAAGTTGAGGCGCGTTGGTTGATGTCAGTGCAAAGGTAAACTGGCACGGTGATCGGTAATGGGCGTCACACGTAGTTGAGAATAACTGACGGGTATTTGTTGGTCCCAGAATTGAGCCAAGGAACGCAGACACACAGCCAGATCCAGAGCTAGCTTGGGTCTTGAGAGAAAGGGAGTGATTATCCGGATTTGTTCTTACCCTATTTCAAGACATATCAAGGGTTTTTGGGTTTCGAGTTGTTCTGCATCCTTTTCAAGGCTATCTAGAAGTAGAAAAGTGTCCTCTTTGGAAATATGAGTCGATGATCAGCAGCGAACTGTAGGTGAAGCCTGCCTGCTGGGTCGTATACGTGGAGCTTGTCGTCGTAGGAGAGATGGGATAGATCTGGCGTTGGGAGCATCGTGACGAGTTGCGTTCGACATGATAGGCTGAGATAAATAGATCACGTGGCACGACGCGTCGCGACATCCTCCACCTTGTAAGTTCTACTCTCACCATGGCTGGCCGTGCAAAGGCATCCGCACCCACCACCCGCGCTTCAGCGCGAACCAAGACTCCACCTGTACCGTCGCCAACTCCACCCCCTGCGATCAAAGCGATCAAGGCAAAGGCTTCCACCCGATCAACCACCGCCCCAGGTGTCTCTGCAACAAAGACAGCAGCCTCTAGGAAACCTCTTACAAACAGACCCAACTCACCTGATGTAAAGCATACTGCACCAAAGAGGGCTGGCAAACATCTGGTCACAAAGTCAGCGACAGCAGAACAAGAACCAATCATGGTACGTGCAGAGGGTCCTACGTATCACAGCATCAGAATCACCTTGTGAAAGGCATATCTTCGCATAAGACCTCATCTGGCTGACGATGAGCCGGCCACCATGCCTTACTTAGATCCATTATCGGACACTGCGGTAAGGATGACCGATCCATCCAATGACGGCCGTGGAGCATCTGGATTGTATTATCGAGCATCAACGACGCCCCCTTCCTCGATTTACAAGTTCTCTCATGTCTTCCTTCCATCTACTCAGCAACCCGACTTCTTCGCGAAAACGACACTTCCTCTTGTTCAGGACCTATTGGACGGGCAGAATGGTCTTCTCTTCGCGTATGGAGTCACGAATTCCGGGAAAACCTATACTATCCAAGGTGGCAATGAGCCTGGCTCTGGTGGAATCCTGCCAAGGACATTAGACGTAATATTTAACAGCGTGGAAGGTCTACAGAGTGACGGACGCGTGAGTACATGCAAGTGGCTTGGAACTAACTCGCTAACGAAAAAGCCACAGTACCGACCTGTCCGACTCTATGGGGTAGAGGAAGCTGATCCGTCAGATCTCATCCCTCCTTCTATCGACATCGATGTTCCAAGCGAACCGGCCTTAGCTGAAGTTTTGGCTGAACATATGACATCCTCAAATGACTCTGGCCTCCACGCGGATCCGACGATAATTAAACTCGATCGCAACTATGAATATTCCGTCTGGATTTCTTACGTGGAAGTATACAACGAGAAAGTCTACGACCTTCTTGCTTCGGTCAACGATAATCAGGACAATGAAGTGGCGGGGATTCCGCGTAGCACACCAAACCTCCCTGGGCAAGGTGCAAATGCAGTTATCGTGACCCGAAAGGCACTTGCAGTAAAACCTTCTCCCGCACATGATGCGATAGATGACAGTGGAACTGGAAATGCAGGGAGGTATATTTCCGGACTCAAACATTTCCGCGTTGCTAGCGCCACACAAGCGAAAGCTCTCGTCAAACTCGGGCAGCTGCATAGGCGTGTGTTCGGAACGCTTGCAAATAGTCAAAGCAGTCGAAGCCACAGCATGATCACCATAAAAGTTCTCAGAAATCACCGTGGTGATCGAGATGTAGGCCTCGTCTCCTATCACATGGCTAGTATTCTAGTATTCACTCGACTTGCGCTAGGACCCAGGTTCAGTTCAAACATCACGACTCACCGTTGTTGATCTGGCTGGGTCAGAACGGACGAAGCATACTCAAACCACCGGTGACCGACTCAAGGAGGCAGGCAACATCAACAAGTCCCTCATGGTCTTGGGGCAGTGCATGGAGGTAACTAGATGTTGTCTCGAACAGACCATAACTTGACCATGTTTGCAGATTATGAGGTCCAACCAAAAGCGCTTGGCTCAAAGTCTTGCCAACCCAGGGCAGAGCGATACCAGGGATGTAAGAAGAGCATTAGCTTTGGTACCCTTTAGACACAGCAAGTTGACTGAGATTCTCATGGATTACTTCGCTGGTGATGGCCGAGTCGTGCGTCCCTGGTTTCCGATTTGATTAGTCGCTAATTCTCCTTGCCCGCTTAGGCTATGATCGTAAATGTCAATCCATACGACACAGGGTTTGACGAAAACTCGCATGTTATGAAATTTTCTGCGTTGGCGAGAGAGATATCGACGGTAGTGAACAATGCCCCCGTTCCTCGCATCCATACCAGTCCTAGCAAATCTAGTGCGACTACTAAACCAGGCCCTTCGGTTCTGCCACGTGCCATTATACGAAAGGTGACAATATCGGGCTTCGGGCCAGGAAAGAAGCTCAGTGAGGCACATCTGGAGGTGCTTGAAGGTAAGTATGTTTACCGGTGCTTTTTAGCGGCTGCATAATATCCACTCCAGAGGACGAAGAGATGAACGGTGATCAGGAGGATAGTGATGATGAACCAATCAATCCATTGGTGGATGCCTTGTTCGATGAAATTGAAGACCTACGTCTAAGGGTATGTATGAGATCGAAATTACTCGCAGCTAATCCATGATGCCTCCTTTTCAGCTTTATGAAGCAGAAATGCGGTGCGCCTTAGTGGAAGCGGAAACTCGAGAGGAAGTCATGAGAGAGATGGAAGGGAGGATGCATGCTGTCGAGAGAACCTATGCGCAGAGACTCATGAGTGAGGTGCGCCGACACAGTATTCCTGGCCATGTTCTGCTTACTGAGTAAAATAGGTTGAACGCAATGAGCGAAAGATGGATGCAAAGATCGACATGCTGCATCAGGCTGGCTTGCTTGGGACCTCAAAGGAGCCGGTGATCGAACCACATTCAGAGAGCGAGATTGAAGATATTGTTGGAGACGTACGTTGTTCGCATCTTGTGGCGGCACCCATGAACTAAACTGATTTAGTCTATGTCCGAGGAGGACTCTGCTCAGGAATATGAAATGGATGCCGAGTCGGAGATGCCTTCCTCTCCACTACATGGGAAGGGGAATCCTGCCGCGAGTGCAAAAACTATAGAAAATCACAGTGCACAGCTAGGGACAGAGGCGTCACTTTCCGGGAAGACAAATGACCATGCAAATGATGCAATCTCCCTGGAGACGGATGAAGAAGATGCTGAGGATATAGTCAACGATGATGCTTCAGATGACTACATTCCTCCGACGGCTGCTAAGAACAGCAAGAACCACAAGAAAGCAACCCACGGCAAAGCATCAAAAACAAGTACAGGGAAAAGGGCGACGAGATCGGTATCCAAGCTTGAGCGGGAGATAAAGAGACTTTCTATAGGGGATGATGCCTTGGCTGAAGCGGATGATTCGGTCGTAGTATTACCAAACAGAAAGCTCCGCCAAACAGCTTTGGAAGCTGGCGGTCCAGGTGTTGAGTATGTCCCTGGTAAAGGAGAGGTGGACCCGGTGAAGAAAAAAAAGAGGTACGCAGGTTGAAGGTGGGGTTTACAGAGATCTCAATCACGAACTAGGCAACTGGTGAAGAAGAATATAGTGACTGAAGACGAGGTGGAAGAGGTGGTTGGGGCGATGGAGCATGGCAGGTCATTGAGAAACGTGAGACGGATGAAAAGAGGGAGTTAATCACGTGACGAGACGCGTCGAGTAAATGTCACGTGCCCGTGTTATTGTGCTGATATGGTCGAGTCGGTTTGCGGCATCGTTCGGTCGACCGATGACGATTAAACACAACTCGCCTTCACGGCGAAACTCATTTGCTGCCGCTAACAAAAACCACGCCCACCCTGGTCGCAAACGTCGCGCTCACTCCATTGCTCCTGGTGATCCGCTCAGCCCAGCAGCCAAAGCCCGTCGCTCTCTCGTACGTTCCTTTCTATCTACTCCTGCCGCGACCTAACATCTCTTAGGCTCCTAGGAAGAGCATCCTTAAGGCAGCAGTCAATGCTCTTGATGATGCTGACGATGCAACCCAATCCATGGACATCACTCGCGACTATCGCGACGACAATCTTACTCGCAAATCCCTGGGCAGGCGTGTCAGCTTTGCCAACCATGCTCATGTACGCCTCTTTGAAGTACCGGATCACAACACGAACAGCACAGCTTCGCCACAGTCATCACCTGCTGTCGACCCAGAGCCCGACACTCCCCGGGCCACAAATGACGAGAATGCGTATCCAGGCGCACAGAAGTATCGTCGCCGCAGTTCGGCTCGCCATTCAATGACCTTCAGCGAGGGCGGTGGAGAGGAGTCGATGGAGATGGACTCCGATGATACAGGCTTTTCCCCATCTGCGTTTTTCAGGGCCGGAACTGACGGCTTCATGGATGACGAGTTCAATCACGTGGACGCTCCGTCTGACGGTGATGACATGGACGTGACGGAAGTTGTCCCCCGAAATATCGTCCGCAAACGCTCACTATCCTTTGGAGTTTCTCGGCAGCCACTTGCGAATCTTTCCGTACCCCAGCCACCTACGGATATTCACGGTGATCAACAGGATGTATCCAACGAGACATCCTACGTCGAAGAACAGTCTCCACAGTCACAATCTTTCACCTCAGACGGTGATGTGTCGCAGCTGATGGAGTTTACGGTTCCCCTCGTTCGTCCGCCCGAGCCACCGAGCGAAGCATGGCTGGCCCTTCGCTCTGCCACGCACTCAGGAAATACTCCCTATATCCCGTCGTCGGATGATGATGGCGGCGACAATGGCGGTGATGTACACGAAATGGAACTGACTGACGCAGTCTCAAGGCTGCAGGCTGCTCGAGCTTCCCTTGGCCTTGGTGAGGCTTGTGGCGAAGAGGGAGGAGAGATCAGCTTCACAAGCACTGAAGAGAGCTTCATGGATGAGGATATTGGTAATGGCGAAGAAGGAAATCGCACTGTTAACGTCACCCAACTCATGAGGCGTGTCAGTCTTGGACCGAGTGCAGAATCCACCGTAACATCCGCTTTCAGCAGCCAAGAACGGTCGAGGGAGGAAGCGATTAACCAAGCTGTACCTGAATTACCTCCTTCCTTGACACTTGCTGGTTCGCAGGAAATTTATCCAGAAATTCCTGAATCGCCTCCATCCGCTGCTACTCCTGCTGACCCTCAAGTCTTGTACCCAGAAATACCTGTTGATGATAGCTCCGTTGCCCCCGCTGCAGTTCCGACGGAGCCAATATCAACCCCAGATAGACCTCCCGTTTCCAACGCACCTCAAACTACGTCACCAGAGGCGCAATCTGTGCCATCTGAAAATCCTCCGCAGTCCACAGCCGTCCCAGAACCATTGAGCCTCACCTTCACGCCAAAACCTCGCACCCCCGCATCCTCCGTTCGTCCTCGTTCGTCCTCTCCTACCAAAGCACCTTTGTCACCAAGAAAGTTCACTGCAGCATTTGCTCCCCCTGTTACCCGCCCTTCTCCTCACAAGCGACCGAGTGATGCTTTAGGCACTGATCATAGTGTACAGCTAGACCCAGCGAAGCGGGTCGCTGGCACAGAGAGACTATCAATTACTCCAGGGCGTGGTACCGGTGCTGTCCGGGTATTGTTGTCACCATCCAAAACCTCACCGCTCAAGATGGTACCCTTCCACGTTGAGGGGCAGCATGATGTTGGACCAAGCAAGCGCGCCTCGGTTGGTTTTCGGCGCCCATCGGGCTATTTCGCTCAGCGGAAGAGTCTGGGCAATGTGTTTCCCGATCTGACGACGGTAACGATTGCGGGGGCCACCCTCCCTAGCCGAATCTCGCCTATCAAGACAGCTGCTTCTGGGCTGGGGCGAAAAAGCGTTGAGTTTATTGGGGACTCCGCAGGGGATGGGGGTAGGGGTGATGCTACCAATTGTAAGTCGGCCTCACCAATAAAGGTGGATGATCCCGAAAGGCAGGGACAGTCCTCTAAACATCCGTCTTCGCTTGACGACATACCCATACGCGCATCCCCTCGTGGCGAAGATTTTGGGACTGTACCAGATGATCAAAATACACAACCTGATCAGGACGACGATGTACAATGGAGAGGCGAAGTAGAAGAAGACAGCGTAGATGATACCCATGGTCCCCAGATATCCATTGAGCAGTTCTTCGAGATGACAGGTATTCGATTCATGGACGACATTGCTGCACCTCGACGTTCGATTGTCCACCCCTCCGTTCTACGTCCTTCACGAAGGGCATCGACGGAAGCGCAGATACCTCTGGCGGAATACGTGGTCGCGATGGCTCTAAACGTTCCTCAACTAGAACTTTACAGTCATGTCAGTAAAGACTTGCAAACTTGGGTTGAGCGCATCAAGGAGATACATAAAGAGGCGGAAGAGGAAGCCCAGAAAGCGACGCCTCCACTTTTTCAAGAGTTTGTCACTACCGATGAGAGCGGGCAGGCTGAGTTAGTGCACCAGCTCAAATTAATCAAGGTATACAATCATGCGCAGGCCAAGTCAGAGTGGTATGACTGGAAGGTACAATGGGTCGAACAGCTGTACCAGAAGGCAAATGAAGGTTTCAAGAACTTGGAAGCGGTAGGTGGTTTATACTCCATTGCCCAAGAGTCACTCGGTCTTATGTTTCGTCCAGGATGCCAAAACTCTTGAGACTATCATACGGCAGGCACAAGATGTAGTGCCCAGTCTACAGAAGGAGTATGACGAACTCATGACAGAGCTCACGAAGGAGAAGGCTGAAGTAGCAGAGCTCGAAGGATGCGACCAAAATTACTTGAACGAGCTGAAAGCTACCATTACTGAGCAGAGGTGGGCGTGTATCTGTTATGGATTGTGATAGGGGTTTTCACAAAGGTCCAGTGCGGAACTGGACACCTTCCACGTTGATGTCAAAGAAGCTACGGCGAAGCTCGACCGTCTCGAGGAGAAGCTTAATGAAGTTGAATCGCAGAAGAAAGAGGTTACATCAGTAGTAGAAGATGCTGAACGACGCATTCAGATGCAGAAAAACAGCACGCGCGCAGAGATTTTCCTTCTCAGAGGTACGTTCTAGCATCTAAATACCATTGGCAGAGTGTTCAGTCGCTAAATAGATGAGCTGGAGGCCCTCCAAAGCTTGCATATGTGGAGAGTAACCAGGGTTCTCCCGGAATTATTCGAATTTTCTTATGCGTCGAGTTATTGTGTATCCATTCCTTGCATAAAGTTCCGTCCAGTCATTGCAGACATACAAATCAGAAAGGCCGAGAACGCCAAGGCGAAGCACAAGGAAGTTTTTCCTCTTCTGAGTGCATTGATGCTGCGAACAGCAAACCAGCTCGTCGCTCGATACGGAGACCAAGGTATTCGTCAGGTGCGGACTTTATAGAACACCAATTTCTATGCTTTTGACCGCCGTCGGTGGCAGATTGTCCAATGTCTCGGCGACTACTGGGCGTCTTGCTCGCAGCTCCAGGCTCAGTTGAAACTCGTATCTATCAAGTTCCCCCTCTTGATTGAAGAGACGCCGGCCGGATTCCATGCCACTGCAACGATCTTGTTTCCAAGCGTAAAAGCCAAGGCGCTGATATCATTTATACTTGATACCCCGACATTTTCTTCATGGCCCGTGTTGATCCAATCAATGCGTTGCGATGTGAGAGTAGCATACGGACCCATCGAGTGAGTACAACTGCGGACATGTTCTATTCAGATGCTCAAGTCCTCGAAGTCGAGACACTATCCAGAAGGCTATCACCGCACGCTTACAACAGGCTAGTCCTGTCAACAATCACGCATGTCTGTTGGACGCTTGCATGGAGGCAGCGGAATGTTTTGCATAGGGTCAAAGACATTTTGTTATCTGACACTGGCCGTAAAAAATTCGTAGCCCAATCCTGTATAATGTACCGTGTACAATGCGATTTACAGATGGACATGACTAGAAAATGGACATGACAAAACATGAGATTGGACAAAGACGGGTATACCTAGATCCAAAGACGTGAGTGGGTCGTGAATGTAACCTGTGAACGACGCATAAGATAACTTTTTGCGAGGTTGCATCAAGGGAGGACCCACATGAATCAGGCAAGTAGACCTTGCAATCGCTCTCGGTTGTGATCCAGCACAGCCATGAAGATGTTTAATACTTCACGAGCGGATTGTATATTATTCCTCTCATCGTCAGCCTGGTCTTTTACTGAAGACCATAAGCAAGCAGCTTCCTTGGCGACACACGACGCCTCCCAGCTTTTATGCACATTGGCAAGCATGGCGTCCCACGACAAGCGAGCTGCCTCTTGACCTCGTTCAAATCCTGCCTGCGCGACTTGGTCACACCGGGCTTCCGCCTGCCTCAGCTCGCCCTGGAGCGATATTGTGAACGCAGCCCGTTCATCATCCATCCGCTCCCTCGTCTCCACGTTGGTACGCAGTTGCTGCTCGAGGACAGAAATCTGCCTGGCAAGCTCTTCTGTCTCTCTGATCCGACACTGCTTTGCAGCATAAAGCTGCTCGTCGAGTTCCTGCAAACGCGAGAGTCTTTCTTTTGCAATGGTCTCTGCCTGAGCGATTTGCAGACGAAGGAGGGTAATGGTACCGGAGTCTGCAGGCGGTGGCAGATCAATTGAAGTTTCAAATATTGCGGTTAGGTGGTGAACTGCGGGAGAAGGGGTTACATCGGGAAGAAGGACCTGCGAGATTGAACCGTAGCCAGAAGGAGAGGGCAAGGCGGATAGATTAGGGGTCTCTGGGACCTCCAGACCTATGGTGCTTACGTTTGGGGAGGGACCACCTGGTGTGAAAGGAGCCGCGACATCCGCCAAGCTGCCCTCCAGGTCCTCTCGCACAAGGATTTGGGAGCCATCGACTGCCATCTGCTCCCAGGAAAATATTGAACCACGATTTTGATCATTACTACGACCCTTCGGCCGCAGTGCTGGCGAGCTCTCTGACGGAGGTATCGGCGACAAATACGAAAGGTTAGCACGAGCTGGTAGGAAACTGGAGGGACGGGAGGGAGTCTGGAGCTCTGAGTCTGTGCATTGATAGTTCGTTGTACGAATCCTCGGAAT
This sequence comes from Boletus eberwhitei, assembly GCA_038090915.1. NCBI lineage: Eukaryota > Fungi > Basidiomycota > Agaricomycetes > Boletales > Boletaceae > Boletus > Boletus eberwhitei. The sequence goes on from JBBPNO010000009.1 coordinate 109,494, forward strand.
TGCAGGGGTCGGCGCCGCGAGAGATGCCACTGGAGCAAGAAGTAATTCAACATCCCCGACTTCCATGCTGTCCTCACTATTCCCTTCATCGCTCTGCGGGGGTTTCACTGAGTCTTTTCCATCACCACCAAGACTAATGACAGGAACCTGCCGTGTATGATGGGCAAGTGGAGATTCTGGTGGTTGACGGACAGTGCCTCTCAACGGGCTCGTGTTTTGACTGGACGCTTTCGAACGATTAAAACCAAATGCATTCTTGAGCGAGGTCGGATTCAACGGTGAGGGATGTGTGTGAGACGAGCTGGACGACGAAGCTGAGGAAGGGGGTCGCGTGACCGGTGCACGCGACGGCGATGAAGTTACCGCAGTTTTGACTGTCTTTGCTGGTCGCGCGGATCCGGCGCGAACTGGAGATGAGCCAGACTTCGCGGGAGACAATTGAGCAATCTTAGACTTGGTAGGAGTGGAAGGCGTGGTTGGACTAGAGAGGTCAACTTTGACCGCCAATGCTCTGTGTGGCAATGGACTAATAGGCCTCGTGACCTTGTCAGCAGGGGAGTGTAGGGCATCTCTGCGCTTGGATGAATCCCGTTGTTCAACGTCATCCTCTTCTGAGGTACTGAATCGTCTCCGAGTTCCCGCACGAACGGGGGAAGGCGGTTTCTTGGTCGGCTCAACGATCACGGACCTGGGCCGATATTTTGGCAAAGCAGACGAGACGGTAGCAGAAGCGGTCTTAGAACGCAGTGTCGACGAGCGTCTAGAGGGGCTGGACGGGTTAGGTTCTGTGGATTTAACGCCATGTTCGTCTGAGGAAGAAAGACCATGCTTGAGGAGGGCAGACTGTCTCCTGCGGGTTATGGTCTTGTACGAGGGGCTATCCTCCTTTCCATGTGAAGGAGCAGGGGACTTTGATTTCTGGGAGACGGTCGCGTTGGTGACCGCGGTAGAGTTCATGAGACTGAGGCGACGTGAGGAAGACTCTTTGGCTTTCTTGAGGGCAGTGTCACGGTCGCGGGAGTCCTTGTTGATCACGTCGACGAGAGCCTTTCCAACAGACGTGAAATTAAGGGTATGGCGAAGAGAGGAGCGTGTTGAAGGCTTGGTTGGCCGAGAAGGCTTGGAGGTGGCTTCGGAAGCCATGAGGACAGACTGCTAGTTGCACTGTGAATGTTTCCAAGAAGAGTTAGAGTGTCAGAGGACCGTTCCAGCCAGCTGCGGTGTGTTCCACGTTGTCTGCCACAGCGTCGTTGTGGTCGTTGTGGTCAACGTTCGAAAGGTTGGAAAACGAACCAAAGCGGTACCGACGGGACGGCGACAGTGTTTGTATTTGTCGGTCACCACATAAATCTACCGACCCCTGCGCGTTCCATGTACAAAAACATATAAATGGTCGCAAAATTTATCGCCCCGTACCACAAGCCTTCAACCAAAAGGCCCGCAGAACTCATATCCACCACCTGAGCACGCAAGAGGATATATGGCACCAGGAAATACCGTGGCTCCAAAAGCGGCGTAGGTAACAACGTTGCAACGCTCGCAAGGGGCAAAACGAGGGTCTGCAGCAATGTCTGGTCACCAGCTGGCCGTGACGTTTGCGGTCAATTTCCAACTTTATCGATAGTGATCAATCCATCTCACCAACACGCAGCCACCATGCCCACGCGCATGCTTGGTATCCCGGTATGAATAGGTATGGTACAATCGGATGCAACATGAACACCCGGCGCCATACATAGAAAGCATAGTGGCGATTATCTGCAAGTAAAAACGGATGGTGGACCCTTCAATAACCCGATGCAGGCATTCAGGTACCGCGATACAAGGCAGCAAGCCACTCACGTGAACTCGTGCACCGTATACGCCATGAATGCTGAAAGCAAGACCGTGAACGCAACTCTCCTATCCCCAACTTATCAGCGGCTTCTCTCCCTGGTCAAGACACACCGACCCTTTGGTTCCAATCATGCGGCGAGTAACTTCATTTGCAAGCTTCACTGGGCCACCGCGACCAAAGACGACTGCAGGCCACCCCATCAATGTTGCAAACGCGACAAAGTAGTATAACTGGGGTACATGCAGCACGGGAACGTGGTTAGCCTTGTCACCTACAATGTGGAAAAGCAATGGTCAAATTCATGAATAGAACAGGACTGCCTCCGAGATTCCGCACCTAGCACGATGCCACCATTCCAAAGTATGAATGCCCCAAACAGAACCAACACGAGTATGTAAGGCATGAACGGTAAAACTAACTCCGGAAATGCGGCAGGGGCACTTGTGATCGATTGCAGAAAGTCGCCTGAAAGTATGTGACAGTTATAGTCAACAAGCTGGAATGGAATCCATATTACTCGCCTGGCTCAGCCGACAATGCAGGGGGGTCATGTAGCAGCATATTTCCGCGTCTGAACCGTAAGCGCATAAGCTGACTGGTGGCAAACGCATACATCACCCATATGATATTCGTTTGACGGAAAAGACAGCTAATGATACCTAGCTACGGGGGATGAGGGCAAAGTCAAAACATGTTGATAATATTGGGCAATGAGACACACCGCCGCCGCAGACAGATGCCAGTGTTGTGTTGCAAGTATGACAACGAGCAGGATTGAAATAAGACTGGGAACCTCTGTGTAGTACAGATATCCATAGAACCAAGCTATTGGAAATGTGGACAGAACGAATGCTTCGGCACTCGGTGCGAGTAACGGAGGTGGCAGGCGACGCTGGTGAAACGCGAGGAGACGTGTGAGGAAGAGCGGGAGGGAGATCAAGGTGAGGGTCACCGTGAATCGCAGCAATGCCAGGTTGCAGCGAAACACGAGTAGGCGATGAAGCAGAACACTAAGAAAATACCTGCGGGATCGACTGTTTGATTACACGAGTTGTATCGTTGGAACGAAACAAACTGACAGTCCTGGTGGTGTGGTGATCTTTGGGTCCCAGTACGACCACTCACCCCTGCAATACGCCTGTGCTTGCGGGACATGGAAGGGTTCGTCCTGCCGATGATCAACACGGCAGTTAGCCTACAGACGATACAACCACACACCATGTACGGTTCAGTGACTTGATAGTTGAATTCCCTCAACAAGGAGACCGCAACACCGCAGTAGACAAGGAAGAGAATTCTCGTGCTTGGCGGCATCTGTTGCAGCGAACGTGGTCCACCGACGAGCTCAAGGTTGCTAGTGGTATGCAAATGAAGGGGCAATAAAAAGTTGTGGGATGTGGGATGTGGGATGTGGTCGACTGGAGCATTAATGCACGCGTATCAAGGAATTACTACTTTCAGGCTGATCAGGGAATGCACACACTGACACCAACTCATCATCAGAATGTAATTCACAACAGCTCAAGGGAGGAGGGTTTCGCGGCTAGCACGTATGTAATACCATTCGTGACATCGGCCTTCCCTCGTTCATAAACGCAGTCCATGATGATCATCGCAAGACCTATCACACTAGTTTGGCAGCGCTAAACCATCCCAAGCTGGAATAGGCCGCTCTGCTTGAGGTGTGATGCGAGCACCGTGGCGACGGTCCTTCGAGTCTCCGTAGTTAACAATAGCAGACTGTTACGAGCTGTTAGTGAGCAAATCAACCTATTAATATGGACTTTGCTCACGTGCGCAGTTACCCTGTTGTCCCACATAACCACAGTACCAGGTTCCCACTTCACTCTGGCCTGCAGATCACCACTTTTGTCAATGTGATCGTACAAAAACTTGAGGATGGTTTCTGCTTCTCGTCAGTGTTGGTAGTTATAACAGCATGCGATACCCTCACCCGACTCTTCACGTTTCAGACCGACGATGCGTCTAGTGAACTGCCTGTTCACATAGAGTGCTTCCTCCCCAGTCACTGGGTGACGCCTCACCACCGGGTGGATGTGTTCCACCGGTTCGCGTCTAACTACGCCTCCCCGCTTCCCTGACCGAGAAAAATTGGCTTGTTCCATTCCAGAGTGCACTGCGCTCAGGGTTCGCAGGAATGCGACGAAAGACGGGGATAATTTCTTCAGGGTAGAAACCTGCGACGTGAACAACGTGTCGCCACCTGTCGTCGGCTGAGAGAGCAGGAAGAAGGTTGTGAGCCCAGGGGGCTGAAGTTCGTAAGACACGTCGGAGTGCCAGACGGTAGTCGTGATGCTGTCTTGGATTTCAAAGTTAAAAGTTGAGTTGGCATCTCTGTGGAGCAAGAAAAGGTTCAAAAATATTCAAATAGAGAAGGTTTAACAGAAACTGACTTGTATACGAGATGGATTTGTGGGTAACCCCTTGGATGGCCTGAAGTGGGGTGAATGTGCAACCTACACGACAAATTGACTTGACTCAGATCGGGAGTTATTATAAGATGACAGCAAATGGAACCGGGCATATATGTGTTTGAGTTGACAAACCTTCCGAAGTGACAGCCCCATTCCAGATAAGCATCCGGCCCCTGGTCGATGAAATCTGACTGGCCCTTGAAGACCATCAATCCACGTCTAGCAACCTATTGTTCGACAATTTATGGTACTGCGGCTCTGCGGACGCCGCTGTATTTACCTCTAATGCGAGCTGATCCTTCCCATTGTTATCAAGGTCCCTGAGGCGGATTCCTCGGACCTCCGTACCCAGGTTCGGGGTCAGCTCGATTACGCTTGTTGCACTTTTCAGAAAGGCACGGGGGTCTGGGTGTTTGAGAGCACGGAATCCGGGATCGACGTGCTCGAAGGGGATAAGAGGGGGATAAGTGTCCTGAGAGAAATAGGGCAGAAGGTGGGCATATTTGTATGCCTCCGTTCCCTCTGGACCATTCTCTGCGCGGAGAGTCAGAGGCGCCCCGGCTTGAGTCACTGTTTCGATGGTAGACATGGCTATGTCAGGTTATCGGCTGCTCCAAGGGACAAAGAAGAGGGAAAGGGGACAGGCTCTCGCGCTTGATAAATAGATGAGAGTCGAATCGTCACATGGGTAGAAAATTCGTCATCATTGCGACTGTGCATGTATTTTTGTCGGGGAGAGGTATCACAGGGAGCTAGTCATATGAGAGCCAGAGCAAGCTGGTATCGCACTGACGACCCCGACGTCTTGGGAGTTCTGGGTGAACTTGGACGTTGAACCAGCGTTCGGGTCACCACCCGGCGGGGACGTTCAAGTTGAACAACTCCGTTCCTGCCCTTCCCCATTAGGAAACGAGAGCTTATTGTCCTCCAGGTGTACCCGAAGACAATAACCGGTTTCATAACAGCACTTTTGACTGACAATAAGCATCCTTCGGTATCCCAAGTTGCATGCCCGTGAGAGCCCACACGGCTGGTCCAGCAGGGGCCGCACCGAGGTCCTCAGATTACCCTCTGGAGAGTAATAAGTTACCAGTGGGTTCCAACTCGTGCTATGTGCTGATTGCAGTGCCAATACTTACACTAGTTCAACTCACTACGTCGCAGGTCAATATGACAGGGCCCCGCTTTTTGTTTCGCGTTACCGAGCCGGCGGGGTTCTCCCAGCCTTTTGTCTTGCTGCCGACCTTGTCAAATTAGGCCTATTGTCTTGTCAATTTCCGACCTTACTTTGGACCGTCATCTTTCCGTTCCGAGCGCTGTCACTTTCATTTGTGTAATGTATTCACAATATCAACCGCTCTCAAAAGGGCATAAAACTTGCACTCTCCCTCCACACCCACATCCCGTCTTGTCCACTTCGTCTCTCGAGGAACGGCTTGCTATCCCCTACCTCACATTGGAATCTGTGACGCTATGGAGCACAGAGCCTTCACCAGTGCGACCAACGTTGTTGGTTCGTCTTCCGTTCGCCGTCGAGGTGTACCAGATGTTCCCGAGGATGTCGATTTCCTCATGGAACATTTGAATGACCCCAACTTCGACTACCATTCGGAGTTGCAATCACTCTCAGATTCTAGCACAGAGGTGTTCGAGCTCGGGAAGAAGAAGGTCTCCGATACCGGTTCTGTCCGCCTCTCAGAGTTCGACGTGCAGTCCCGTTCAGAGTCCACAAGGTATTCCACCACATCGAGGACAGAGACCCAAGATACTGCATTTGACTATGACGAGTGAGTAGAACACCAGCCTCCCACTCAATCCTTTCTTCTGACTAACGTTCGACAGCGAATCGCCTTACCCTGAGGTCCGCGCCGCTGTTTCCAGCGTTGATGATCCTACAATACCCGTCAACACATTCCGCGCATGGCTACTTGGTTTGTTCTACACGGTAGCCGTCTCCGCAATCAATCAGATCTTCAGCATGCGGTGTCAGTATATTCTTTCTCTAGTTCACATCCTAACTGACACTCGCCTTCAGATCCCAGCGTTTTCATTACAAGCATCATCCCTCTATTAACAGCTCTGCCCCTTGGCAAAGCCCTTGAGCGTATTCTTCCTACTACCCGCTTCCGCACCTTTGGTTATACCTGGACGCTGAACCCTGGTCCTTTTAACATCAAAGAGCATGTCCTGATCACCATTATGGCCAGCGTAGTTTCCAACGGCGCATATGCGACCGATATTGTCGCCACGCAACGTCTCTTGTACAACGAGATGCCAAGCCGCAGTTACCAGATCACGCTTGCTATCTCGATGCAGTTGCTCGGCTTCTCTCTTGGTGGTCTCCTCCGCCGTTTCCTCGTCTACCCTAGCAGCATGATCTTTCCCGGTGCCTTGGTCAATTCCGCGCTCTTTAATACTCTTCACAAGGCGTACGGCAAGCCTGACCGCCGCCACATTTCTCGGGAGAAGTTCTTCGCCATTGTTGTTGCATGCAGCTGTGCATGGTACTTTGTACCCGGCTTCCTTTGGACTGGCCTCAGTGTTTTTAACTGGGTGTGCTGGATCGCACCAAACAATGTTGTCGTCAACACCTTGTTTGGCACGTCTACAGGTCTTGGCATGGGTATTTTCACGTTTGACTGGTCCATGATATCCTTCTTTGCCAACCCTCTCATCGCACCAGTGCGTTCATGTTCTTGGATGTCATCATCTACCCCTCATCTTTTTTTTTCTAGTGGTGGTCAGAGGTAAATACAGCTGTCGGCTTCTTCATATTCTTTTGGATGCTCGCACCCATCCTTTACTGTGAGCTGTTTTTTTTTTCATCACCAGAATCTCATTCTCAACCCCCACCTATTAGACACAAACAGCTTCTACATGAGTTACTTGCCCATGTCAGCATTGATCACCTTCGATAACACTGGTATGCCTTTCAATGTAACACAAGTTGTCACCAACGGCGTGCTCGACAACGCGAAATACGAGGCATACTCCCCAGCATTCCTCCCTACCACACTGGCAATCGCATATGGTGTTGCATTTGCTGCATTCCCATCCATCGTTGTCCACACCATCCGTCAGTATCTTTCCATCTTCACAGTCCTCTTGTCTGAACCCGATCTTAGTGTGGTACCGTCGCGATATTGTCAAACGCTTCAGGAGCAACCTGGAGGACGAACGTGATGTCCACTCGCGCCTTATGCAAGCATATGCTGGGGTTCCGCAATGGTGGTACGGGTTGTTGGGAATTACGATGACGATACTTTTGTTCGTCGCGGTTGAGGTCTACCCTACCGAACTTCCCATTTGGGCAGTTTGCGTCGCGATGTTCCTCGCTTCGCTCATGGCCGTCCCTGTTGGCATGATCCAAGCGATCACAAACCAACAAGTTGGACTAACTATTATCTACGAACTCCTCGCCGGTTTCATTCTTGCAGGCAAACCCGTGGCCGTCATGATCTTCAAGGGCGTCGCTTTTATGGGCACAGTCCAAGCAGTCACGTTCGCTGGTGACATGAAACTTGGTCACTACATGAAGATTCCTCCTCGTTCGATGTTCCTCGCTCAGGTGATCGCAACTTTCGTTAGCTGCATCGTGGTCACTCTCGTGCAGGACTGGATGTTTGCAAACATTGTGGACATCTGTGAACCCCACCAACCTCAATACTTCACATGTCCTGGGACGACTACATTCGCTACCTCTTCACTGTTATGGGGCGGCCTTGGACCGCAGAGATTGTTCAGCCCGGGGGCAATGTATAGCCCATTATTGTGGTTCTTCTTCTTTGGCGCCGTGCTTCCTATTCCCTTCTACTACCTCGCGCGCCGATTCCCTCTGTCCTACTGGCGTTACGTCAACATTCCCGTATTCTTTACCGGAATTGGTTTCATGCCCCCCGCGACAGGTATCAACTACGTCTCGTGGTTTGTGGCGGGTTTCATCTTCCAGTGGTTCATGCGCCGCTACCATTTCCGATGGTGGATGCGCTACAATTACATTCTAGCCGCTGGCCTCGACGCTGGGGTCGCCGTCGGCATACTTTTCATCTTTTTCTTCTTGCAATTACCCAAGGGCGGCGTCACCCTCAATTGGTGGGGCAACACTGTCTGGCAGAACACCGCCGACGCCCTTGGCATACCGTTCCGTGTGGTGCCTCCAGGACAGACTTTTGGTCCATCGAAATGGTGACCGCCCGCAATACGGTGAAAAACCAGTACTTATGCTGTACTCATATACTCTGTACATTTTTAAGCGCCTGAACGTTTACGACTGGTGGTCGCGACTTCACAACTTCTTCCTGTCGCCTTGGCCCTTATGCTCCAACTGCTTCACCGTTCTTTCTAATTATCAGCACATTTTTGCATTACTTCGCATTACCATTGTTTTTGATCCGGGTTTTACGTTTTGGCAACCATTTCAACAAGGTTACGCTTGTATGTACCAAATAGTATGCCAGCGATGTCGATGATTCACACCCACATTGTTCCCAAAATCTGACACAGGGAGATGGGTTGAGAGAGCTTATTGTCCGAAATGTTATCGACCTGCAAGTGGTTCACCTTTTCGTAAGCTGAACAACGCCGTATACACCGTGCGCGGCGTAACAAATGACGGGCAACAAAAAACACTTTGAGAAACAGATGGGAGAATAATCAACATAGGCTACTCGGGAACACCCCAAATCCTGACCTCTCTCCCGCTGGTACCCCAAAGCTCCCTCCCTTGATTCCCAAACACAATATCTGTCACATCACTTGCCTCCTCGAAACGAACCAGCTCTTCCCAGGTTTTGTGTGCAAATAAACGTACACCCTCATTGCCAGCGACTCCAAAGAAATTGGCGGAATAATCGTAAATGACTTTGCTGATCCTGAATGCGTCACCAAGCGGTATGGAATGTGCGGTCGTCATTTTCCTGAGGTCCCAGATAGCCACAGAGGACAGGCTATCGGGTGCTAGAAGGTGATACCCGTTTTCGGAGAACGACAAGGTATGGACCGAGAAGGGTGTACCCCCAGGCGAAATGGTAGCAGCCAAGGTGCCTGAGCGAACGTCGGATATTTGAATCTTTGATGAAGGCGTCCCAAGCGCAAGTAGTGCACCGTCCGGATGGATGGCGAGGGAACTGATGGGTTCGTCTGCAGGAGCAGAGTGATACACCTGAGAGAAGTTGGAGAGCTCGTGCAGGGAGTATGTTTTATCAAGGGATGAGTACGCAATCAGCGTAGACGTGGGGTGAACGACTAGGCCAGTCAAGTCGCTTTTGTGCGTCTTGATCGTGGCTTTGGGCAGGTACTCGCCAGAAGCACTGTCATGCGACCAGATTTTAGCAATCTTGTCGGCACCAGCAGACAACAGCAAGGTGGGTTCGCCATCTCGTTCTCGGAAAGCGACATGATTGACTCTCTTCGCGTGTCCCTTGAGAGATGCAAGCACTTTGTCTGTGCTTCTGTCATAGAGTTGCACAATTTTGTCATTGCCACCGGTCAAAAACTGGGAGGAGTTTACGCGTGAGATGGCAATCGAATTAATGCCGGCAGGAGAGGCTGAGTGGAGGGAGGGAATAGCTGGTTTCGCCACAAAAGTTTTAACCTCTGCAGGTGTGGTATATCCAGCGGGTGCCTTGCGCTTCTTACGCGTGGCAGACAGGCTCTGCTGGCTTTCGTCAATTTGGTCGACGACATGCTTTGGTAGAGTGGCTGGGATGGCCTCTTCGGTCATTTCGACGTCCGCACCGTTGGTTGGTACGGACGGTATGCCCATGCTAGCCTGGACGTTGGTCAGGGCCCTGCACGTTTACCTGTTAGGACAGGAATGCGGGAATAAGAGCGCAGGACGTACTCTCTGGCAGCGTCGCGTTCTCGGATAAGACGAGCAACGACGCGGCTAGCTGCGTCCTGTGCGTAGAGGGCATAACTCAGCTCTTGCCTGGTGTTGTTATACTGTTGTTTCAGCGCGAAAGTCTCCAAGACGAGGGCGTCCCATTCGTTTTGAAGGGTATGGAGGAGAGCGGGGATGGAGGTCGCGGTTGGCGGTCTCGGAGGCGCAGCCTTGGGGTCTAGAACGACGTCAGTGCACTTGAGGAGGGGGTCGAGGACGGGAACACAAACTGGCTTTGACTGAGAGGAGGTCGGATTCCTCGAGCTTTTCGCCGGTGAGGGGGTCAGTGCCGTTGTCAGTGATATACTTGAGGATTAGACGGCGCTCGTAGACATGGCCTGATTTTGTAGACACGACGGGATCCTGCGGAGGTTCACCGGAAATACCACAAAAAAACATGTTGAACTCGTCGTTGTCGTCGCCGTCGACGCGTCTGAGCAGAGACTTGGCAAGTTTGTTGTTGGCTATTTGCTTTGCGGATTGGGCACTGACCACCATGGCAGACTTGAAGAAACAGCAGCTCGTCCTCTCCTTTGTCGATTTTCTCAACGAATCTATACGGGACGGCACCGTCAAGGACGACGACAAGGAGGGTCTCGAGATCGCGAGTGCGTTGCCCGGTCCTCCACATCTCACACCCCTTCGATTCACCCTTCCCAGTCCAATGCATCGGCGAGGCCTTTGGCGTAGATCCATCCAACGATACCCAGCGCAAGCAACTCAGCATCAAGCCAGCAAAGTTGCAGACCATATTCGAAGTCTTCCTCAAGACAAGAGACAAAGTTGGATCACCGTCCTCTGCATCACCGTCCCCCCCATCTGCATCTGCACCGCCCAAGATCCCGTCCGCAGAGGACAAGAAGAAAGCAGAGAAGCACAAGCAGAGCGGAAACACTCAAATGTCCGCCAAAAAGCATGATTCGGCAATTGAGTCGTACTCCAAGGCAATCGCCCTCGACCCCAACAATGCCGTCTATTTCTCTAACCGTGCCGCCGCCTACTCTAGCAAAGGAGACCACCCCTCCGCGGTTGAAGATGCAAAGAAGGCCATTGAGGTTGACCCCTCCTTCGTCAAAGCGTATTCTCGCCTCGGGTACTCCCTTCGCTCCGTGGCATCCGACATGAATCGCTCACCCACCTTTTCAGTCATGCGCATTACAGTTTGGGCGATTACAAGGCCGCTGCAGCCGCGTTTAGCAAGGGCGCCGAACTGGATCCGACAAACGAGAATCTCAAATCAGGCCTCAAGAACGCAAAAGACCGCTTGCCTCCCGAGGACGAGGATGATGGCCCTCCCCCGCTCATGCCCGAGGATCAGCTTCGCTCGTCATCTCCGTCCTCGAACTTCGCTCGTTCGGACGCGACGCCAAACATGGCGGGTTTGGCGGATATGTTCGGCGGAGGGGGAGGCATGCCCAACTTGGCAGGGATGATGAACAATCCAATGATGATGCAAATGGCGCAACAATTGATGGCCAACGGCGGCCTGGAAAGACTCATGTCCAATCCAGCCGTTGCAAATATGGTACGCTCGTCTTCGTCTTCTGCTTCTGGATGACTCACACCTATTCGCCATCAGATGGGTCGTGTTCAGAACGGACAAATGCCTTCAATGGAGGAACTCATGTCCGATCCATCGTTGAGAGATCTGTACGTCTGCTCTCACCTCCGATGGAACTTTTGCTAATCAAGGCATAGTGCCAGCGAATTTGCTACAGATAATAACAGACGTTGAAAGTCTAGTTCCTGGGGAGGATCTTAGGACAGTGTTCGTCGTCGGATCCATCTACTTGGAGTTTCAATGCTTGGCTTCGAGCTACTCTAGCGCACAAAATGCACATAAAGACTCGGCGGAAGAGATATCCACCGTTAAAGATATCAATAAGTACACGTAAATTAAGACACAGATTGAATGTGTGATATGACGAATAGAATAGTTGATGACTTGCCTACGTATACATATTGAACCAGGGAACTAAATAACTGACCATTTATACGTTTAACGAGGTATCATTTTGAGTGACATCGTGAAGAGGTGGATTCTAGGTGTTGAAGGAGCCTTGAGAGTGATTGGATACTTCCGAACTGTTGTTGCCTGTCTGACCCTCAGAAGATGATGGAGCTTGAACGCGCATCTTCTCCGCTAACTTGCGGCTTAAAGCAGGAGGGACGAGATCCAGCTGTTTGGGAAGGTCGACTGGATGACCCTGAGAAAAAAGTTCACTGAGTGTTGTGTCCGTTACTGACACCTCTACTTACATGGGCCAAGTGATAACGTAGGCCACTCAGTTGCTTATACCGATTAGGGCAGTTCTCATGAGGGCATTTGTACTGTTTCTTTGTCTTGTCTTCCCCTTCACTCGACGTCACAGTGGATGCGTCCACGGATGCAGGGACTGCAAGACCACTTATATACGAGGAGACAATGCTAGAAGTGATGGCATGTTGAAAATGGGCTTTCGAACTGGGACAGAGAGCAATCAGACAATGTCCATCATAACAACAATCAAGCTCACATCTGAAGATGGTACTGCAATCCATTAATGCTCTGATGCATACGTCAACCGAAAGGAGTGCGTGATAAGGGGTCTGTGCATACCTTCCAAGATTTACCACATCCATCCAAGCCACACCGATACGGCCTATCCCCTCCTGAGTCTTCCGGATGTGCAGTTTTGTTGTGATCCGAAAGGCCACGCGAGGTGCAATAACAGGCACGACTCGACGCGGCGTTGGGAGGCCAGCAACTCTCGTGGCCACAAGCATAAGGTTTGATGGAAGGACTGTAGTGCATGAGGAACACTGAAGATCTTTTAGATTCACAAGGACTTACTCGGGGGTTGCTTGCAAATCTGACGACAAACGCAACGGCACCTCCGTGTCGGCTCGTTTCCTAGAAACGGCAGCACCTATTTTCTGCCTTGGGATAGGATGAAAGGAGCGAGGGCGATGGTCATCAGAGTTGGCCGATGAGCGGTCTAATGATGATCGTTTCGTGTACGGCATTCCTGTGGAACGAGGGGAAGCAGTTGACCGTTGGACCAGTTGTGATGAGTGTAAAGAATTGGAGGTATAGTAGTGGTCGGGTGTTGCACGGGATGGACCCGCTTCTGGTTGGGTAGGTGTGTTTACATTGCGGTGCTCGGGTTGTTGCAGAGCATATCGGGTCTCAGACGAAGAAGTGGTTGGTGGCCTCGATGCTTGGTGACCGTGGCGGCTCTGGTCTGGGTGCACGTGGTTGTGGTGATATTCGCCATGCTGCTCTTGGCCGTGCATAGTCTCCACAACTCGTGCACGAGAAGGGCCACGCTGATGAGCATAATGATAGCCATGATGTGATTCGGAGTGAGAAAGCGGATCAGGAGCAGGAAGGCGAGTGCGCTGAGCATTGACGTCAAGCTGTGGTTCAGGAGACGCGTGATAGTACGTGTCGGGTTTGTCGAGAAGCGAAACTGAAGTCATCGATGATGACATGTGGTTCGCCTGCTGCTCAGGGAGCTGTGAAGTTGCAAAATAGGAATCAGCGGAGCTTGGGGCCCGAAGAGAGCTGCTTTGTGGTGTCGGCTGGTGTCGAGTTGACAATGCAGCATGCGAACGGCTACATTCCTCGTGTGCAACGGATGGCGTATAATGATCGACCTGCACAGGATGAGCGGAAGAGGTGTGAACCGGGATGGCCGTGTGCGGCACACTCCGTTGGAGCTGATGAAATTGATGCGGACAATCGTTGTATATGTTGCTTTGCTGCATGTCCTCAGTGTAGGGGGGCTGAGGGGCTGGCGATGTGGAGCTGACGGAGAGAGCGCAAGTCGATGATGACGAGTCGTAATCGAATGGAGCGAACACAGCTGTTGAAGCGTTGCCCGGCGGGACGGAGGGAGTTGGAAGCAGTGGCGATTGGCGTCCATTAGAAGCCATTGCCTCGGCGTCTTTTTCATAACGGATTGCGTGCTGTGGAGAGGACAAGGCAGAGCTGAGTGACGAAGAGGAGTAATGAAATGGAGCGGGATAGTCGACCAATTGGGGAATAAGCTGTGCATGCTGTACGGGTCGTGTTGGGACATCGACGCTATTGCGGGATGTGGCGGGTGACAATGAGTCGTCCCAATAGGGTGAGGGTTCGATCATTGGGAGAGATGGCCAGACGGAAGGAGTTGAAAAGTTGAAAGAGGAGGAAAGTTGGGGTTCGGAAGGAAATTTTGAGGAGGCTACAGGGAGATCGGCAAGGGAAGCGGTGGCTCGCTTGCGCTCGAGAAGTCTCCACCTTGGTAGGGAGGGGGGGGGGTAAGCAACCAGGGTGGAGGTGTGAAAAGGAGAGTGCTACCTGTTACGGCAGCCTAAGCCACTGCGTTGTAGTTCTTGGCCGACGCGACCCCATTTGCCACCGAGACGGTTGTAGGCGGCGATGAGTTTTTCGTCCTCGTCTTGCGTCCATTCGTCTTTCTTTAGACAAGGATTGAGAGCCTCGCGATAACGCTTTGAGCACGCGTCGTCTGTACGGCCAGGGATGTTCCTGGCGATGACGGCCCATTTCGCGGAATGGATCTTATAGAGCTCCATAAGGAGATTATCTTCTTCTTTCGTCCAGGCAGTTTTCTTCACGCTCGGCGATAGTGAATGAAGCCACCGCTGGGGGGTCGATATGGAGACAATGTGAGAGATCGACGGTCTGCAAGGGAGATGGTATAGCTTGCCTTCCTACACGCCTTATTCGACCTCCCCGGCACCGATGAAGCAACCGCCTTCCAGTTGTCCACCTGTCCATGCACGGCGACAGCGTTGGCGAGCAGCTGATCTTCGCGGGCAGTCCAGGGACGTCCGACGGCGCGTTCGGTCATGAAGGGCGACTTTGTTGTTGGGGGCCAGCTATTAGATTGGACGAGTTCATATAAGCGAACCTAGGAGGTCTCTGATTACATAACTCTCCGTCCTCGCCATCGCCATCATGTCCCTCCTACACGCCTACGCCTCGGACGACGACAACGACGACGACAACATCGCCCAGGACTCCTTTGGCATCGCCAACGTCCCCGCATCAAAGAAAATACGCACACTCTCGCCACGCCTCGTCTCCACTAATCCCGCGCCGCATGTCCTCCAACAAGTTTGTACCACTCCTTGTCCCTCCTCCCCCCCCGTGCTCATCCTCTACCCGCAGGACCTCCTCACCCACACCTCTCTCGTCACACGTCCAACCGATACACAGATGAACGTCAACATACCCTATCACGACATGCTCCTGCCCGTACAAGGCCCCGAGAATCCATTCCGTGATCGGAACCGTTTCCTCAACCAAAACGCGCTTGCCGGCCACGTTGAGGAGCAGGCTATGTCCGACCATGCCTTCAAGGCACAGCATCTCACACACTCCATCCTTGGCTACTCCGTTAATCCCTCCGTCGACCCCAACGCGCCCTCCATCCTTGGCGACCTCGACACCGCATACCAGAATGGCTGTGCAACCGTCGACTCCATCCGCCCCACCAACGTCCAGAAGAAGGACCTCAAACGCAAAAGAAAAAACAAGGGTAACTTGGACATCGTCGATGGTGATGGCGCCTACCTCGGTCCGTGGGCTGAATGGGAGGGTGAGGAACAGGCCGGCTTCTTGGATGGCGTCGAAGAGGATGAGGCCGACGACCAGCCCGAGCAAGACGAGGAGCCAGAGCCTCTAGTCGTCAAGAAAAAAGCAAAACCCAAGCGCGGCGGTGTCGGCCAAGAGACCTCCGTGTTCCATGGCAAGTCTATGACCGATTACCAGGGCAGGACCTACATGCATCCCCCCTTTGCGGACGCGCCACATCTTTCCGCCGAGGCTTGCTCCCAAGAGACCTTCATCCCCAAGACGTGCATCCATACATGGACTGGCCACACACAGGGCGTATCCGTCATTCGTCTCTTCCCTCATACGGGCCACCTTTTACTCAGTGGATCGATGGACACCAAGATCAAGGCATGTATCGGCCCTCCTTTCTTCATGCCCTGGTGCCTGACATCCTCTCTATCCGTAGCTTTGGGACGTATATACGCATGGAAACTGTCTCAGGACTTTCCATGGCCACGTTCAAGCTGTCAAGGACGTCACCTTCTCAAACGACGGCCGAAATTTTCTTTCTTGTGGTTACGATCGTCAAATGAAATTATGGGACACCGAGACTGGTCAATGTCTCAAGCGGTTCAGCAACGGCAAAACTCCCTACGTTGTCCGTTTCCACCCCGACGATGATAAACAGCATATCTTTCTCGCTGGCATGTCAGACAAAAAGATCATCCAGGTACGCTTCTGTCCAGCTTGATTCCCCGCAACTTGGGGAGATAACAGATATTGGTAGTATGACATGAATTCAGGCGACATCACGCAAGAATATGACCAACACTTGGGACCCGTGAACACGATTACGTTTGTCGACGAAAATCGTCGGTTTGTCACTACTTCGGACGACAAAACCATCCGGGCGTGGGACTATGATATCCCCGTCGTGATCAAGTATATTGCGGAACCCCATATGCATTCTATGCCGGCGGTCACTCTACATCCCTCGAGTTCGTACCACGTTTCTACTTGGCATGGCCTTTCGTTGTCTGACGTATTCGCACTCTCATGTGAATATAGAAAAGTACTTTGCCGCGCAGTCATTGGATAACCAGATTCTCGTGTACAGCACGGACAATTTCCGTCAGAACAGGAAGAAAAGGTTCGCGGGACATTCCGTCGCGGGATATGCCTGTCAGGTGGGATTTTCCCCGGATGGAAAGTGGATCAGTAGCGGAGACAGCGAGGGGAACGTGGTGTTTTGGGATTGGAAGAGTGGACGAATCAAGTCACGCCTAAAAGCGCACTCTAAAGTGGTGATTGCCCACGAGTGGTTACCACATGAAACCGTGAGTGGTATCACCGCATCGCACATATGGCGGGCACTGATGGTTGGTATGCAGTCGAAAGTAGTAACGGCCTCGTGGGACGGTTTAATCAAGCTATGGGTGAGTTGTATGGTGTCGGAGCGAGTACATGAGCTGACGGTTCCGTGCAGGACTGAGTTTTGTTTTTACAATGTGTATAGTCGGTTAAGTCAATCGTTAAGCATGTTCCACTGTCAAAACATGGCGACCCTGCTGCGACGTCATTGATAACAAGTATAGCAGTGGGGCCGAGAGATGCCCACAAGCTCTTCCGAACTCGTGGACACAGTGAGAAACGTGCAACCGTGCCTAGTTGGAAATCTGATTAGGTTCGGCAAGCTCGATTAAGTTCAGACCTATTCGCTCGTTCAATCGTTTCCGAACTGCCAGCTGGTCATCCAGTCGTGGAATTTTTCCGTCCGCTACGGTGAGCGCAAGGGGTCACGGTACACGACAGAATGACGGAGCTGGCATACAGCCCGATGGCAGGTAAGGCGGTCCGCAAATGTTTTCTGGGTTTAAAGACACTACACATATGTTGTCGATATGAACAGGCTGCGGGACCTGAGGAGATAGGCACCCATTAACGTGGCAATATGGTCCGAGCCCATCAGGTGCATTGTGCCACCTCATCCGCCCTAAAAGACGTGATTTGGTTTGGGTATTCAAGAATTGGTGTGCTTCGTGAAGCAGGTTCGTGCCTGTATTTCCCTCAATGAAAAAAAAAAAAAAAAAAGGGATCCGGCGTCCGAAGAGTGACCTGGTACCTGAATGGTCCAGTGATCACGACGGTGTGCACATGGATCAAGATCGGCATATCGTTTTCTCATATCCGTCGTACCCAGGATCAGAATAAAAGCATGTCCTTCTCCCGCCGTTTTCCTGCACAATCAGGTCCCCAGTTTCAGCATGGTCGCCACAAAGTTTTACTTTGCCCTCCTCCTGGCTTGTCTCGTCCAAGTTACCCTCGCCCTTCCAGTACGCTCCCCCTCTCCCTCTCTTATAGCTGAACTGATCATTCCATTCCAGAAGGCAGCCGAGCCCGTTGCCCGGCAAGCCGATGTATTATTCCATCTTTCAACTGGCTAGATGCATCCTTTCTGACTACTTACTGCACAGCGTCCCGTCGCGGATCAATTCGGCGGCGGTGGTGGCGGCGGTCCTCCCGACTGGTAGATGATCAATGAGCCTTTGTCCCTCGTAAGCTTCGTCTCTAGCCATGTTCCAGGACTCCCCTTCATATTAACTCGCGTGTGTTCGAAGCATCTGCATGCACTCTTCTTTCGATGTCTGTTTCCCCCAAACCAGGGCATCACTAGTTCATATACGATCGCGCCATCACATACGGTTTGACGATCCCATCAAGTGCTGCCCTTCTTCACTACTTTCTAATTCCTTGCCCTATCCACAACCTATCGCCCGTTCTTTCTCCTGGTACTACCTTTAGGGAGGGACCGTCTTGGCCAAATGCATTCTCCATCATCATCAGCCTGTAGTGTTCGTTTGGAATATGTCACATTCTCAATCCCTTTGTCTCTTCCTATTACTACGGGCAACTTGCTACTTATTTTACCTAGCAAGAATTAGGTTTCTTTGATTTGTTCGCCAAGTAATGTCCCGCTGCCGGACTTTTTTTTGTGTGATTCTGTCACCCTTTCGGAGATGGATTAGGGCCGGCTTTCCCGCGTCAATACGCGCGTTCCTACGCGTCTCGTCAGGCTCATACAGTCACCACCATGTCGATGCTCGACGAGCCTGTTCCTCAGGATGACCTGATGCGCGACAGGACGCGTGTCTTTGAAGAATTCCTCATTTCTGACTCTCCCATTTACAATTATCGAGACGACATCGCTCGCTTGTTACGCACGGAACAAACGCGTCTCATCGTCAACATCGATGATCTTCGCGACTACAACAAAGAATTCTCAGACGGTCTTCTTAAACAGCCCGTCGACTTTCTCCAAGCCTTCGACGATGCTCTGGTGAATATTGTCAACCAAATTCATGACGCCGAGAAACACGAGCTCGAAGGGAAGAGCTATCGTGTAGGCTTCAGTGGATCGTTTGGTGATCACCATGTCAGCCCACGAACCCTCAAAGCCGAACACCTCGGAAAGATGATATCACTAGAGGGCATCATCACTCGTTGTTCCCTTGTTCGGCCCAAAATGCTAAAGTCAGTGCACTATTGTCCTGACACGAAATTATTTCATTCGCGCGAGTATCGCGATGCCACAACTTCCACTTCCAATCTCCCTCCAACCTCCACCGTAACTCCACAACAGGACGACGACGGCCGTCCTTTGCAAATGGAGTACGGCTATTGCGTGTTTCGGGATCACCAGCGGATCAGCATTCAGGAGATGCCCGAGCGCGCCCCTCCTGGACAGTTACCGCGGAGCACGGACATCATTCTCGACGATGACCTTGTTGACAAGTGTAAGCCCGGCGATCGTGTTCAATTAGTTGGCTTTTACCGAAGCGTGGGTGGCGGCTCCAATGGCGCCTTCAAGTGAGCATTGATTTATATTCATACCCGATGTAGCCACTTAGATACCCCTTGGAAGATCTCTTATCCTCGCAAATAATATCAACCTCCTTTCTTCGAAGATAGGAGGTGGAATTGCCCAGACCCCACTGACCGATATCGACATCCGGCAAATCAACCAACTTGCCAAACGACGCGACATTTTCCACCTACTTTCCCAGTCCCTCGCCCCTTCAATCTTCGGGCACGACAAAATTAAAGAGGCCATTCTGCTCCTCCTCCTCGGTGGCGCGGAGAAGAACCTCCCGAATGGCACGCACATCCGTGGCGATATCAATTTACTCATGGTCGGCGACCCATCGACTGCAAAATCACAACTCCTACGATTTGTGCTTGGCACAGCACCACTCGCGATTGCTACAACTGGTCGAGGGAGCTCCGGCGTCGGTTTAACCGCTGCCGTTACCACTGATCGAGATACAGGCGAGCGTCGCCTTGAAGCAGGCGCAATGGTCCTCGCCGATCGTGGTGTAGTCTGCATCGACGAGTTTGACAAGATGTCAGACATTGACCGTGTTGCAATACACGAAGTCATGGAGCAACAGACAGTCACCATCGCCAAGGCAGGCATCCATACAAGTTTGAATGCTCGATGTAGCGTCGTCGCGGCCGCTAACCCAATATACGGACAAGTAAGTCATTAGAAATTCACCGACAACGCTTTAACGCCTCTGTGTAGTATGATATCCATAAAGATCCACACAAAAATATTGCTCTCCCCGACTCCCTTCTCTCGCGTTTCGATCTTCTCTTCGTTGTTACTGATGACATCGATGAAGAGCGCGACCGTAAAATCGCAGACCATGTTCTTCGGCTACATCGATACCTCCCTCCTGGAATCGAGGAAGGAACACCTGTACACGACAATCTCACTCAGCCGTTGGCCATTGACGGACCCGGTGTCGCTCCAATCGAACAGGATACTCATGGAGAATCCAGTCCGTTCGAAAAATATGACCCACTACTTCACATCGGTTTCACTGCGGCAAAGTCCCGCACTCGGAGAGGTAAACAGGTAAAAATGGAGGTTATCAGCATCACTTTCGTGAAGAAGTATATCCAGTATGCGAAGAGCAGGCCAGCTCCGGTGCTCACGAACGGCGCGGCAAATCACATCGTGAACGTGTATGCCAATCTCCGCAACGAGGAGGAGAGTGAAGCGAATAAGAAGAAGGTGAATATAATTCTGTCAAATTCTCGTCCCACTGAGACGTAGTTGTAGACCGCACCGTTGACTGCGCGTACACTGGAGACACTGATCCGTCTGTCCACTGCTCATGCGAAAGCCCGACTCTCGGCCAAAGTCGAACAGGACGATGCAAGAGTAGCCGAGGAGATAATGCGATATGCTCTCTATAAGGAGGTTGCGAAGCGACAACGGCAAAAGAGAAAAAAGCGCAAGCTGAACCACGGGGGTTCCACCGCTGGCAAGGGCGAAGATGGATCGGAGGATAGCTCGGATGGGGAGAGTGATGACGATGACGATGATGACCAACACCCTGAAATAGCCGAACGCGCGAAGATGCCGCAGCAGCAACCTAACGATGGACAACTTTCGGATCAACCGCGGAGCCAAAATTCCTTGTGGCAAGATGACAGTCAGGATGTAAAAATGGTCACGGTTCCGGCAGCCGCCGCAGACCCTGCTAGGGATGGCGGCCTTCCACCAGAACGGTATGTCAAACGGCCTCCTCTTCTCAAGACACCGCAACTAACCCATCACAACTTTTACCCTGTCGTGCTCGTTCTTCATTGCAGACTCCAGTTGTTCCGATCCAGAGTGGCAAACTTATTTGCCTCACGTCTGCAAGACGACGAACAGATTTTCCTAGCAGAGCTTGTACAATTAGTGAACGCCGGACTGCCCACGGATGCACTATTTGGGACCGCCGAAGCCACTGCTATTTGCCAAGTTATGACAGATTCAGATGAGCTCATGATGAGCGATGGGATTGTTTACAAGGTATGATATCCCCGCGGACGCAGCCGTGGGTCTGTAGTGTTGATACCAAGCTTCTATTCCTTATTCGTACCCTTGTTTCACGGGCGCATTCTGTCATTGTACTTGAGATGCTGATACGGTCGCAACTTGGAGCACATGAGCGCCAGTGATATGAAATCGAGATCTCTGGTTTCACTTATGTTGGTTTTGACTTATTTGGAACTCTCATTAAACCTTGTAATTGTTGTAGATTTACATCCGCTGTCCTCTACTTACCGTCGACATTCATCCCGAAGCCTTAACACAGCCTTGACCTCGTCCATCCCTAAGCCTCCACACCCCAGCTCCGTCACGTTATCAAGCAGCTCCTCCCATCCATCGTTCTTCCCGCCGAATAAAGTGCTGAGCAACTTTTCATGCTGTTGTAGATCTGCGCCAAGCAGACGTCCAGCCGCCAGTAATCGGCTCCACGGTTTTTCAATTCGGGCGCGCGACGTGTTCATTGCCACTTGAGAGGTTTCCGCCCATAGCTCGCATTCTGCTTGGACGACACGTGCTTGGGTTCGTGTCAGCCCGCTCCGTGCCGAGCCACGCGTCAGGCTGGGTCGGAAGAGGACCAGCCGCTGTAGTACATGTTCCGAAATTCGCGATGCAGTCCGCCTGTAGAGTCTTGTGACGACGGAGGCAGGAAGCGTGCTCCGTAAAAAGGCCAAATGGGATGATAGAAGCGCAACGGCCGGCAGTAGCGAACTAGGGACGGCGATTTCCACTGTGCTGTCGTCTGGGTCCTGCATATGACTACCAAAATTGGAGGTCAGAGAAGAGGTCGATGCCCCCCAACGCCTCCTGGATGCATCAAGTACTCACGTCGCCAAGGCGGAGAAGTGGGACTTTAGAGAGCCTTCACATTCCCCGCAAATTTGTTGCACCAGCATATCTTCTGCTCGTGCGGAAAGCTTTGCATATTGCGTAACAAGCTCTTCAAAGATAGTTCCTTCAGAGGCCGTCGCTCCATCATTGTCCCGCTTGCGCTCAGGGAGAGAGGAATGCGATCCCGTCGTTACACGGAGAGACGCGCGATGGTTGATCTCTCCCCAAAGTTCCAGGAAAAACTAGACATCGCTTGTTTTGGGAGAGGATCAACAGAACAGTAGACATGCTTACCACCTCCTCTCCCCAAGTTCGCATAGCATTCTCTATGTACCTCGCGCTCAACAAAGCCTTACACAAGCGTTGGCTACCTTCGACACCCCCTGTCAGTTTCCGCCCGTCTGTCTTTGGGCCGTCTACACCCAACGCGCCGGG
Source organism: Boletus eberwhitei (assembly GCA_038090915.1). Classification (NCBI taxonomy): domain Eukaryota; kingdom Fungi; phylum Basidiomycota; class Agaricomycetes; order Boletales; family Boletaceae; genus Boletus; species Boletus eberwhitei. Next base: position 132,342 of record JBBPNO010000009.1, read on the forward strand.
TACCGCGCGGACAAGAGCAGAGGAAAGTGTCTCAAACGCATCTAATGATGAAGATATCCGAGAGTGGTATAATTCCAGGATTGGGAGTTGAACGTGGACAAGAAATTGTGTGCGCTGTCGGAAAGATGGTAATGGTGAATAGCGATCTGCGGTGGGTGAGCAGATACGGCTGAAGTAGTGGTCAAGGACGCACCAGTCACCTGCTCGACAAGAGCCTTGATTCTCCGTGCCGAAGTTGTTGCCTTGAGGTCAGCATCTCGGGCCGCATGGTTCTGTGCGTATTCATGTTTATCATCATCAGCAACGACCCAAGCGTCAGAAGCACTGATGATTTCATGGTATTGATCATCCGCGACTGCATTGTCTGTAAGCCCACGATCTCGATTGAATAAATTGAGGATTGAACCCACACTTTTTCTCTCCTTCCAGCCAAGCATTGAACCAATCCTTTTGTTCTAGTATTACTTTGCTGATACCTCCTTGCTTGGCTTCCCTTCGTTCATCGTGTGCTTCCTGCTTGTCCTGGACGACAAACTCATAGCCCATGTCACGCAGGCTAGAATCAAAGATTAATGACTGATACACCGTATGCGCTAGCAAAGCGGGTCGGGTTAGCAACACGGGAACCGAACGCTTGAGTTTTCGCTCAAGTATAGGTAGGAGAAGGGTCGTATAATTGTGCTGCGAATGCGTCGGTGCTCCCATGAGACGAAGTTAAATAAGACCACGTACCCATGCATTGACATCCTGAAACTTGGAGCCAGAAATTAGTCTTTGCATGACACCTTCCATGAATGGCCGGTGATCATGAGCGACGTTGACGATGTGCGTAAGATACCACTCAGGCTGAAAAGATGGGTTTGAATGGTCTACAGCACTCGCACGGACAACAAAGCTTACACACCCTATCTAAGCGATTCGTCTCTCGCTCCGAGTCGAAGTGATATTTGAAACGCAAAGCTACCGGCTGGACGAGTGCCTGTAGTGGATAAAGGCCCTCGGTTTCTCGGGGTGGGTGGAGGGACTCTCCGCTATATTTGGGGCACAGTGAGATAGGAATGCATAGAAATTTCGGTGGGGATGCGTACATTTCTTGCAACCTGAGCAAATCTGAGACCGCAGACTCGAAAGCTGTACGGTCCTCCTTGCTTGCGGCAATATAATCAACAACTGTTGGCCACTTGAGGTTCTCAGAAGCGGATATGAGTGTTCTGTACCGTCATTATCAAGCACAGTCGACGGTGAGCTGAGGACATGACATACAAGAATAAAGTCGCCTTCATGTCACCCCATGTCTTGTCACAAATTCTCTCGAGAAACAATATGAGATTGAGGGAGCCATGCGAATTGCCGATGTCTTCCACTAGGCTGCATGCATGCCTCACATCATCAACAAAGGCTAGCAGAGCTTGGTATTTCGAGGTCGCTGCGGTCGTTATCGGGGAAGTACTATTGCGCATCTGCGACGAAGACCACTCGCTTCCAGCTTACATGAATAGGCAGGAGAATGGAGTATGGCACATATCTCTTACCTGAGTTGCAGGGTGCGTTCTACTATGGCAACATAGGACCGAACGCTCTTGAGTTCCTTTAAAGCACGATGCATCGTCTCTATGTCTTCGAGCAAAGTGGGAGCATTGTCATCCCCTGCGGGACTGAGGGTGGAAATCAAGTCATGGGACAGGTAGGCGAGGTCGTCCTCCAAACTGTCGCGCAGCGAGGCAAGCTCTTTCGCCTTGTCCTGGTGTAGGATAGCCTCTATTCGCGTGTTAGTCGTCAAGATATCGATATCTTTCTCCGATTCAACAAGCTGTGAAGAGATGAACGTCGGGTGGAGAGACTGGGTGGCTTGACACGAACATGTTGCTCAAGTTGTACATGGGTGCAGCGCGCGTCATCCAGAATCCGCTGCAGGTCATCAAGATGAGCAGAATCTGCGAAATTCCCGTTCAGAACATCAAGAGCTGAGTTGTGGGCGAGTTCTGCACTTGGCGGGTCCTGTAGTTGCTTCACAGTTTGAGAGGACATTGCGACGTGACAAGCCGACTCGCTGGCAGCGTGTCAAAACGTTGCGACTGATCAGCCACGTGGTTATCTTATACTGCATGCTTATCGACACTCTGTGAAGACAACATTTGTACTGGACTTGGTAAGGATATCAGGTTGGTATCAAAACAAAAGGAGGTCGCTACACCCCCGATGCCTCTACATAGCTCACTACCGCTTTCCAGTCTTTGACCCGCTGCACGAAATTCTGGTATTTCTCATTTGCCCGTGCCAGAGCCTCCTCACCCAGTCGGGCGTCTTCCACCAGAAAATCAGTGCTCCCATTTTCAAGCTCCACTCGCCTCTCGTAGACCATGTCATCATGCTCGTCTTCAGGAAGAGATATCCTTTTGTTCCATTGGTAATCTCCAAAGAGCAACACAGGTGGCGCAACACCGTCTCCACTGAGTGAGGCATATTCGGCACAGGTCACCGCATTTTCCAACGAGTCGTCGATCAGTAATTTTGCTCCGATGCGGATGCAAACCTCTGCCTTTGACAGTTTCTTGGGGATCACGTTTCCTTGATCTACTCCCGGCACACCATCTAACCTTTGCTGCAGAGCAAACTGTCCTGTGCATATTATTTCTTCAAAGCAACCAGGGAAATGTTGTTTTGTCCATTCCCAGCTAGCATCACGGACATGCTCGTTTCGTGCGGTGATGATGACGAGGCGATAGCCTAGACGACGTAGGGCAGCAGTGCCCTCTTGTGCACCCTCAATCGGCAGGATCGAGGAGACCCAGTCTGTCGCGTAGAAATCCCTGACTTTCTTGTGGGTTTGTGCAGGTGGGCCCCAGCAGGGATTCTAGGATGAGCATCTAGATAATCCGATCACATGGCGAACAGAGTGAGGTGCGCACTTTCCAGTAGTAATAGTAGTAGAAGTCGTTCAGGCCAATGTTGGAACCGTATTTCTCATTATGCCCTGTTCATACCGGCCTTGTGAAAAGCTGTGGAAGGGACTGGGAACAAGGACACGAACACGCTGCGATGTGCTCGTTGGTACCGCTCAAGACATCATCCAAGTCGACTGCTATGATGCCCTTGAGAAACGACGAGGATGAGATATCACAGTTGGGCATGGACGGGTATTATGATGGGTATCGATAGACGGAGTCGGATAAAGTCAAATCACATGTCATCCGGTGACCCTGTGATTATGCCAGCCGAGGACAGCAGCCAAACCAATGTCTGTCCTCTCCAAACTTCTTCCATCGCATAAGCGCGTCGCCGACTTTTCTCGCATATACGCATCCCACCGACAACTCGTACAACGCAGCCTTACTACTGGCTTCGTTTTCTATGTCCTCCTGGCCGCATATCAAGGCGTCGCAGCTCGTCCTCCCACCAAGAACAGCAAGAGTGTTCCTTCGGGGGACGGAAAACCTGCGCGCGTCGCTGTGAGCTTGAGCATCCCTCGACATGCAATTTGTTATCGGTGATCTCAAACTATACTAGGTCGATGCATTATTTTATCGGCGTCTCGGTGTCATCCTTAGAATAGTCATCCCTTCCATCCGCTCCAAGGAAGCTCTTCTCCTCGTTATGCACTCCAGTTTGCTGGTATTCAGGACTGCAATATCTTTATATGTCGCCGCTCTCGATGGCAAGTAAGTACTACCGTCACCCTACGTTAACGTGTGTTCAACCGGTCCAAAAGAATTGTCGCATCACTTGTCAGAGGGAGGTCGTTCGAATTCCTTTTAAACATCATTCGCTGGCTTCTTGTCGCAATCCCAGCAACTTGGACGAACAGCTGGTTGAGCTATGTCCAGAACAAGCTCGCCATCGCTTACCGAACTCGCCTGACTCGCGAGGTGCTCCAGCAATACCTCGCCGAGGAATCCGAGACACCTGATTCAAAGGTTTATTATAAAATCTGTGAGTCAGTCACGATTTGTGATCCTACCTTCCTCACTTTCCTTTTCAGCAAACTTGGATGATCGGATTAAGAACGTGGACCAGTTAAGTCTTATAAAAGTGTTTACCACTCCGAGGCATTGACGGGCACGTAGAATGATTACACATGACATTCAGCACTTCTCTGCACATCTTGCAGCCATCTATGCCAATTTGGCCAAACCCATACTTGATGTCATTCTCTATAATTACCAGCTATCACGAAACATCGGTGCAGAGGGGCTCGTTCTCCTTACAGTTTTGATTCAGTCATCTGCTGCATTATGTATGTGATCGCTTTTGTCGGAAAGTAACCTCTGTTGACACAGTATAGTACGAGCACTGACACCTTCGTTTGGAACATACACCGCTCAATCCGCCGCCCTCGCTGGTTCTCTGAGGCACACACATTCTCGCTTGGCAGAGTTTGTTGAAGAAGTCGCATTTTTCGGCGGTGAAGATGCTGAGAAAGAAATCATAGAGAAGGAGTACATGATGCTTGTGCGGCACGAAGAAAAGGTCATGGCCCGGAGATGGTGGTATGGCTGTGCCGAGGAAGGGATCGTGAAATGGCTGTGGGGAAGCTTTGGGGTCAGTGTTACACTTTCATGTGTACGTCTGACTAAATTCAGTAAAGCTGGTAGTTTGTGCCATCCCGGTTTTCTTCAAGCTCCATGGTCTCTCGAATATTGACCTCGGGAGTCGCACAGAAGGTTAGCGTAGCATCAATTTTAAGTTACTCCTAACTAATTCATGTACCAGGTTTCGTTACAAATCGGAGGCTTCTACTGTCCTCTTCTGGTATGTCCCTTCATCTCCTTTCCAGGTTGGTCATTCGACAGTATCCGTGATTCTAGATGCGATGGGTCGTGTGATGTACTCTTACAAGGATCTGGCCGAACTTGCAGGTTACACTGCGCGCGTTTCTCTCCTACTCGACACGATGTCGGACGTGCGCAAAGGTAAATTTGAGAAGAGTCTTGTAGCTAGTGCCTTGGAAGGGGGGAACAGCAAGGGTGCGTCTTTTGGATAATGCGTGGCTTCATTTTATAAGATCATGAGCAGTTATAAGCGGGCGGGGGGATATTTTTGAAGCCGAGGACATCCAGTTCGAAAATGTCCCGATTGTAACTCCCAACGGGGACGTACTGCTCAAGAGCTTGACATTCAGTGTAAAACCAGGGGTAACGACTTCACTTTATATGATAAATTCGGTGACTGCACAGGATATAGGAACATTTGCTTATTGTTGGGCCGAATGGTAAATGAATTACACCGTATTTAAAAGGATTCCGACTCTAGTGTACTTTCAGGATCTGGGAAGTCGTCGTTATTCCGTATTCTCGGTGGAATTTGGCCCGTTTATGGTGCGTTCAACACGTCCTTGCGATGTTTTATTCCTCAGTTTTTCTAGGTGGTATTGTGCGAAAGCCACCTGCATCAGATTTCATCTTAATCCCTCAGCGACCGTATCTCTCGTTGGGTACACTTCGTGATCAGGTCATTTACCCACACTCACAAGAGCAGATGAAAGCTCGTGGGTCCCTATGTGACTTTTTTCATATCAATCCTGACGGAATCCTTAGGAGGAATTTCGGATGACAACCTTCTCGCTATTCTTGCCGTGGTAGGGATGGATAGCGTTGTGGAACGTGAGGGTGGATGGGGCGTCACCCGTGAATGGAGGGAAGCCTTGAGCGGCGGTGATCAGCAGAAGATTGCGTGGGCAAGATTATTTTATCATAAACCTAAAGCAAGTTTTTTTCTCCTTTTGAACACCCTTCCTTGAAAGGATACTGAATATCGTTACAGTACGCCATCCTCGATGAGGCTACCTCACTCGTTCCGCCAGATATGGAGGGCAAGATGATGGAACAAGCCACTGCTTTGGGTATCACGCTCCTGACTGTTTCTCACCGACCGTCCTTGTGGAAGTATCATTCCACAATCCTGCAATTTGATGGACAAGGCGGATATGTGTTGTACGTCGCTACATGACCAAGGGTGCGCGAAAGTGTATGTTTACTGATCACTTTGCAGTACACAGTTGAATGCGGACAAGCGACTATCGCTCCAAGAGGAAAAGGAGGAGCTGCAGGCGAAACTCTTGGAGGTGTAAGTGGATTTGCCCCATTAAGGTGGGTCTCGTGAGCGTTGATGCGGTACTTTTCAGACCGAAACTCAAGTCACATCTTGCGGGGCTTCGGTTACTAGCTGACCAACGAAGTGATAAGGCGTAGTGGTAGCAACAGAATAGAGTGATCTGGGAGCGTGAGAATAACATGCCAAATAAAATATGGTAACTTGCCGAGCCGTCCCGTAGCCAATCGGATGTCTGAGAATGGCACAAATTTCAGGATCACGAGCCCGCTGGTCACCGTCAGACACTGCGCCTCAGCCACCTTCCTTCGCTTCCCCGTTCGTTCCCGGTCTCGAGACGATGCATTTCTTCTCCCAGTCATTCAAGTATGAGTGCGTAAATTCTCATGAGCGCTGACGGCTGCGGCATCCCTGATGCGCTCCTTTAGCCATCCCTGGTCTCACGTCGTCATTGGAATATGGCATAAATACCCAAATCCACACTGCACACACGTCGTGACGGTCGATGTCATAGATCGTTCGGTCGACCCAGCTACTGGAATAATACGGACAGAACGTGTGTTGGGTTGTAAACAAAAGGCGCCCACTTGGATCGTCAAAGTAACTTGTCGATCTCCTTCACAGGGTGTTGTCTGACTCGCTTTCCTCTAGTTGTTCGGTGGGTCGGAAGATGCCTACGTGCGGGAGATATCGTTCGTCGATCCCGCAATGCAAAGAGCCACGATCACCTCCGTCAACCTTTCTTTATCTCAATTCGCATCCTGTTATGAACGGATACAATATAGCCCGACGTCTTCCCACCAGACAATGTTTACGCAAACCGCGGAAATACAAGCACGCATGGCAATGTGGCGGGCTATGACGGATAGACTAGAGAGTTGGCTCGTGCAGAGGTTCGAGCAAAATGCGAAGCTGGGCAAGGCCGGGTTTTCGGACGTTCTGAGGACAATGTGGGAACCAAAGCAACCACAGCTATCCCAAGGAGCACCATAGCAGCTTCCCGTGGTTTTTCGTTCTCATTATGCTGTTGCATCAGAAATTCTAGCTTACTCACATCCTGCATCTCAGCATTCATAGATTTGTCCTAAAAAGTCGCAAAGACAATACACTTATGACTATTCTACACATGTAATGTATCTCTTGGACCGGGAATCATGCTGGTGGCCTACTACCTGATTCTATGCATACAGTCACGGAATTCGAAGGCGGTCAAACAGCACCAGTGGGATTATAATATCACAATAAAAATCTCATACTTCCTGCTCATATGCATCATCCCAGCCAACATAGGGTTCTTCAATATCCCCCTTCTCGCTTCCGTCTTCCTCTCCATCGCGCGCTGCGTTGGGAAAGTCATGATTCCGGGATGCTGACTCTGAGGTTTTCTGGCTGCCTACTCCACCACCTCCCTCTTCCACTATCACATCCTCCTCTATTTTATCATCCATCGAATACAAGTCGTCTTTCTCATCAAAATTAATGTTCGGATTTCCACCGTCTATGAAGAGATCTTTAAGTGCGTCGTAATTGATTCGTTTGCTATACTTTGCATTTTTCTTGAGGAGGTTGCGGACTGATTCAGCAGCAGTTCTCCCAGACGGTGTGGACTCATCGCGAGGTTTCATGACAGTTTTTCGTCGCTGGAAGAAATTGACATGGTAAAACAATGAAAGCAGACAGAAAGTCTATGCGAGAGAGACAAACCTTGCGACTTCTTGGCTGTGCACCTTCTTCCAACTGATCTGCTTTTGCTGCGAAATCCTCTTGAATGACATAATGTAGTGGAGAATGAGAAACATACTAGCAATATTTTCCAAATACTCGCGATTCATTTCTACCCATACGCGTTCTTTGATTTTAACCTCTTCCTTGGATAGAAGAAAGCGGTCGAGTTCCTCTTCGTCAAGGCCTTTGAGTTCATCGACTTCAGCAAAGTGTGCTTGACGTCGTTCCTCTGCTTCGTCAAGTGCTTCGGCGAGCAAAAGGCCTTGTGAATTCTGCAGGAAAGTTGCTACTTCCTCCGCAAGGGCTTGGTCGACGGTTTCTTCAATGCCCGTAGCAGACCGAGCGGTTGCGTCCTCGGTACTCAATCGAAGGACTGGGTCGATATGAGCATAGGCTGTTTCTTCATCTTCCTCGGGGAAGAAGAGGGGCGGAGGGGCTGTAGTGCCCACAAGGATCCCTTGATTGAAAAGCGCAGGATCTATCGTTGGTGGGGGAGGCGCGACCTGCTGAGACGGGGGTTGGGTTCCCTCTCCCTCTCCCTCCTCCCCCTCCCCCTCTCCCTCCCCCTCCTCCGATACACTGCCCACTCTTTTCTGCTTTCCCTTCCGGTTATTAGTGTGGA